>OMOV01003280.1:2833-13397 GCA_900312565.1 Beryx splendens
TTATGAAAGAGCAAAAAAAAAATAAATTCCTTTTCCCTCCCAAAATTGGCTCAATGTTAACTGCAAACCTTGGAAAACATTTTATTCAACATTAAAAAAAAAAAAAAAAAATATTGCAAATTTGGCCGACCTTCGGAAGCTAATACACCACACCACCTTTGCAGTGTTCATTTTGTCAACGGAAATTTTGACGAAGTATTTGTTGACGTCATTTTATTTCATGACTAAATTATAACGGCATCGTCAATGACAAAAATATTGACAAAAATTATGACGAAATCTGTTCATTATGCCCTGACGAGTAAAGACGAGACGAAATAGTTGGCTCTGTTCGGGCGGACAACCTCAAAGCATTGTTTTCCTTTTTAACCAATCATTTATCTGCAAGTTCAAGTCAAATTCTCACTGCCCCTGGTGAGCGAGTGACAGAGAGAGAGAGCGAGTGAGATACAGAGAGAGCGAGACAGAGAGAGAGTGCGCAGAGCAATTAGGGGCTGAGTAAATCAATGCGCTACACGCAGATCAACAATTAAAGAGTGGGGGAATATATTGTGGTGGTCAGTGCTGCTGATATTGTGGCGGGCCGCAAGACTGTATTACACTTTTTCTAGCAAACTTTAGGCCTTCATTTTTATATGATATATGAAACAAGTACGGTTAGTCAGTAACATTCTCAGCCTAGATGACTACGCATAGTTCAAGGTGTGCTTACTTCTCATTGGAATTTTTACAGCCAGGAGAAATATCCTTCAGCAAAATCCATTACGGTATTATGAAACCGCCTGAGAAAATTATGACTAAAACATTGACTAAAATTAGACAAATTAAAACTGACTAAAATTAGACCAAAATTAAAACTGACCAAAATCAGACTACAATTAAAACTGAGTTCCACTGACTAAATCTTGACTAAAACAAAACCAAAAAAAAAGACTAAAATGTGACTTTAAACCAACTACAATTTTCAGTAAGCGACTAAGACTAAAACTACATTTTAAATTCTTGTCAAAATTAACACTGCACCTTTGTAACAAAAAAAATGTTCATCCACTAAACAAACAATACAAAACCAGAAAATCAGATTCAAAAAGCTTTGCCACAAGTTAATATTGAATTTGTTTATTTGCTTTGCATGCCAATAATAATGCCATGTGTCTACAACCTACAACAACAAAAAGTTGAAGTAGAAAAGCGCGTCTGTAGAAATGCACGTGGTCCTGTATGACACCGGTGTGATTTCTGTCACTCGCCAACACCTGCACTCAAGTTGTTTTTATGAGATGGATGCCTACATGCTCATTTGTGATGTTTAGGCTATACTATATGTGATGAGCACTGGCTGTGCAAATAATTTTCCTCCTTGGAGAACAATTATCCATCTAACTATCTACCCATCTATGCATCTATCCATCCATCTTCCTTACGGTAAAGATCATCGCATTTACACATGAGCTTTACAGAACATTTGTTAAAAACCCAGTTGAGTGCTGTATTTATTCAGAACTAAACGTGAGGATTCTTTCCACGGGCATCTCTCTCCCTCTCTAATACACAACCACCAAAACGTTAACACTACTCACAACCACATAACTATTGGTAACTTCGCACTACTATCCGTCAAGCTCTAGTCTCTTTGTTTACTTTGTTTGGTTTTAGGTATGCGTGTTGCTTGCTTGCCTTTCCTTACGGATAACACATATAAAAAAAGTTTATCTTCTTAGGCTGGGCAGTCACATCTATTGCGGTTAAGGCTTACCTATTTTATAACCTTTATATATTCGACCCTTTTGGCCCGCCTTTGCAGCTTCGGCTTCCTCAATGCGCTCAAATTGTACAAATCCAAACCCACGGAACATGGACAAGCCTGAAAAAGGAACATTTCAGTGGTACAGACTTGTGATACTTTTTAGGGAATACTTTGGATCATCCAGCAAATCATCACTACATGCTGGCATTTCAGGAAAAACAGGATTAATGGTTACTCGGATGATACTACAGATTTACATGCACTTGTCTTCAAATTTTTCTTGCTTAACCATTACGCTGGAAAATACCATAACATTTGTAACAAGCGGGGACAGTTTCCTTGATGTAAATTTTTGTCAAGAATTAAAATTGAAAACTTATCAATCCCTTAAGGATATTGTGTTGATTACTGACCGACTATCTTCCCATATGGGCTGAACAGGTCTTCCAAATCCTTCTTTTCCATGTCCGAGGTCGGCAAATTCCCAACAAAAATCCTTCTCTCCAAATCTTTGGGATCATTACTGCTGCAAGAGAAGCGTGAATAACGGCCAACTGGTGGGCTGTGGCTTCTTCTGCGAGACATGATTAGATCCCGAAGCGGTCTGGTTTCCTTCTTCGTACCTCTTAAATGCTTGAAAAAGTTTGTTTTGTTCGTTTATGTGCGTCTTTAAATCGTCGTCCACGATCCTGAAAAATGTCAGTGAGGCAACAGAAAGATAAATTCCATGGATGGATAAAATGTTTCAGTGGAGCAAAAGTACCAGGTAGAAGTGTGACCAAAAATCAGACGTTAAAATTCAGACTCTGAAATCACAAATTAAAATGCTGAGCCAAATTGATTACCAAATGTTATCTGATGCACGGCTCAATCGCAAATTCCTCCTAAAGCTCAGATTCTGAAAAGCGATATAACATAAAAAACAGCCGAGACGTTGAATTCTGTATTTTCAGCATAATAAAGGAAACTGAAAATAAAAACTTAGTACGGAAGGTAGTCGATTTATTACGCTTCTGTGCAATTTTCTCTCACGCAGAGATGTGAGGCAATAAACAGAAGAGCCCAATGCGCAATATTGAAACGATTTCCATTCTGAGAACTTTGTCCTGACAGTATTTTGCAAATAAATATCCTAGTGAATAAATAACCTGTAACGTTATTGTTGGAGCATCTTGGTGCACCTAATCAAGGTCAGTTTGGTGAGCACGCACCATTTCATCGGGAAAACGATGGTCAGTTGGACCTATAAGCTTTTACTACAAAAAAAACTGTACGGACGTCTCCCGAAGATGTCGTCGTCCCACAATTGAAACAGTAAAATGCGGTATTGTTCAAGTCTTCCTCTTCCCTCAAAACGGTCAAATGTAAATGTCTGTACGAAAATCGCATCGATGAAATGAAATCATGGGCTCGTGGTCACCTTGAAAATGACAATATTCAAACATTTCCTTTGGTCAAACAAACAAACATTCTTTAGCAGTTCTTCGGAGTATTTTGGAATATTTGTGTTCTTTTCAAATGAGATGGACGTCATAACATCAAATGACTGCAGCACAAAGGAATCCTACAGGTTGGATGCAGATACATACCAAACAAATGCCACTTAGAAGTTAACTTGAGCCTGGGTGCCCTGGATTCTGTGTCCACATAATTCACGATCTGAAGTCTCTAAAGGGTCTCAATAACTCTGTAAAAAAAATAAAAAAATACACGTCAGTGTGGATTAAAGGGGTAAAACACAGTGAATCAGCTTGGAAAGGTGTTATTCTGATGTGCTAAGATGGCTGAAGTAGCATTCATATTAGCGATTATTGCCTCCCATAGCCAAAACTAAAAGTGTCAGCCATGATCCAGCGGTCTGTGATACAGTTGTGTGCAACCTAGAACTTCACCATTCACAATAATTGATATGACTTTGTGAACGCATAAAATTGTCTGGATTCTAGTTTTTTATTAAACCCTTTTGCAATGAAGACCATCATGGATGCTGTCTCAGTCAACCTCCCTGCCACACCACCACTTCATTCTTTGGGATAGTTCAGTTGTGTGACATTAAGGATTGTCGACAGCCTTAGAGCTGACTTACTGTTTCTAGCTGAAGAAGACAGTTGTTACGGACCATAAATACTGGCTGTCTGCCCCATTCCCTGACAAATATTTGCAAACTGTTAGACTGAACGGTATTCAAAGTTACAGCTCAATGAACACACATAACTACTGACTTGAGTGATACTTGCAGTGGTCAAGGTGATCTGAGTTCACAACTACATTAAATCTTGTTATCTCATTTATTATGAAAGGTCAAAAATACAGTAGCTTCAGTCATTGTCTATTCCCAAGATGAGCTAAGCTACTTTCTGGTATGACTGGTTCTTCTGGGCTTACTGCAATCCAGGAATTTGTTTTACATTTGTTTGTGCAAGACAAATTTCAAATTTACTTCAGAACAATAAAGTTTCTTACATTTGCACGATTTGTTATGGATCCGGATGACTTCCTGTCTTTTTGTGTAGGCTACTTTCTGTCTGGGACATCTCTAACGTTAGCAATGAGCGCAGCTTAAGCGTGTAGTTAAATGCATGCAATTCATATTGTGCGGCACATGGGGTGGACTGTCATGTTACACCTAAACATTATGCTAACCTTAACCTAGCTAGTTGGGTCTTAGACGACTCATACCGCCAGAAGTGTACAAGCAGAGAAATTGACTAGTGTTACTTTACGTTAATTGCGTTTTACAGGGTTTTTTCCTTCTGTCTGTGGTGTCTTCAACTCCCTCAAATAAACCATACAGCATAAATGCTAACTTACCTAACGCATAACTCTGGATATTAGGTTTTAGTCACTTCATAATGGAGTCAACTAGCGTTAAGTTAACGTTATACCGAGCGCGCCAGCGGTATTGCAAATGGCGGGCCACATGGTTAACGTTAATCACACAAATTATGAATCTGGGATATTTCCATTATTCGCTTAAGAAAAACAGTAACCTTAAATGCGTGACTTCAGGTCCTTGCTTCATTTTAGCATGCTGTGGTGTAGGCTCAAACGGACCCTGGTATTTGTCTTACACGTAGCGTTAACATTAGCTTCAGCTTAACGTTACAGTGGGTAGCTAGCGTTAGCCAGATTAGCCGTTTACACAACCTAGCGGCCTGCCCTCGCCGGTGTAGTTAGCTAGCAAGCTAACGTGAGCTACAAGCCTTCAGCTCACATTCTACTATAATGTAGGCACCTCAGCGATTTTGCACTTACCTTCAATGTGTATTTTTCTGTCGCTGCTTTGACTTGCTCAAGGCCACGGAATAGGTGCCACACCACTTCCTCTCAAGCTTATCGCTGCACAATGATCTTCTTCTACGGTTATACGGCTACTATTAAATACACTACTGGCTACCTACTGCCACCTAGTGGTCAGTAGTAAGGCAACACTGGGTTACATCCTCCACTCTCCATGAGCAATCAAGGTTATGTCAGTCAGGTAATACACCCAGTATTTGTGCAAACCAGGGGGATGACATTTCCTTTCGTCCCTCATCAAATTGCATGCTGAATTTGATGGCATGTCTAACCTTAAGTACAGCTAAAACTGGGATTAAGTTTTATACTATGAACTGTTTTTATGCATACAACTCAGTATTGATGCAAACATTAGTAATAAATGCTACACAGGCACACACCTAAGATTTACTGGACACAAATTTGCAAAATTTATTCTAAGGCAAAAAAAAAGACATCCAACATTGTATACAATGCATATCTGTCACCAGTTTCCCCCACTTTGATTCGTTTGTCCTGTAAAGCAGTTGAGGAAATTGATTAAACTCACGCCTCTGGTAAAAAAATACTATCCTTTCAGCTAACTCAGGAACACACTCAAAGTTGGACTGAATGGTAGTGTGGACATCTATCATGCTGTCAGGCACAGGACTCGAGCTTTCGAGACTATGGACAGACTCATGCCGAGGGTCAGCTGCAGTCACTGATATTATGAATGACACCTGTAACACTCAAACTGCTCTAGTCTACGGCATCACCATCTCTACATAGGCCCCATCTACACCAATGGTGGCTTGTAAACAATCTGCTGCTGCCACGGCTGCCTGTCCCACCGCTGCAGCGTCCTGCTCAAGTCTTTTTTTCTTCATAGGGGTCATCTTTCTCAGACATCTTAACGATGGCAGTGGTTGATTCTGCGCCCTCAGCAGCATGTATCCCTTAACGCCACATGAGGCCCGTATTTGCCTCGCCTTCTCCATGGTCTCGCCGGACCACTTGACCCCCCGGCCGCTCTTTCGCCCGAGTCTCGCGAGCTGATTGCCGTTGAACACTTTCTCAATGTTCTGGATGAGGTTTTGTTTCTCTCGCTCCAGTTTGTGTTTCTCTCGCCTTTCGTTCACAACAGCTTTGAGCAGCATCGCTATTCTCTCATCCTTCTTTCGGATTATGTCCTTCAGATGCGCTATCTCGCAATCCGCCAAGTTAGTGTTTTCCGCAGGTGTAGGCTCTTGCACCACAGGCCCTCCAGACTCGCACTGCTCTTCAGTCTCTTTCGACTGCGGTTCTACTGACGTTTCACATCGAGCCGCCGCAAGATCCTCGTCGTCCAGCGGACACAGAAAAACACAATGTAGAGGGAGTCCGAAGGATTCAGGTTTCAGTATGTTCTCTCCTGGGCCGTCGTCCATGTTGAAGAGGAGGTCTCCTACAATGGAGCAAACTTTATTGTGAAATGATATTGAAATACAGAATTATCATTCTAACATCATAAATACAAATGAGAAAGTAGCTTATGTTTAGTTAATACGGTATCTTTTATTTAGCCTTGATTTAATCAGGTAGTCCTATTAAGATTATCTGTTTCAAGAGTAACTTTCTCTGGTTTTCTTTTTCCTTACGTCTTGTTTAGGATGTTAAGCAACGTTTGTTCTCACCACTGTCTTCCTTTTCTGACGGCCCCTTCTCAGAGCTCTGGCTGTAGGAGTGTTCAACACTGTGTCTCTCTGGCAGAGGAGACTGGACCAGCGTTTTGGTCAAATTCTCCACTATCTGGCGTAGAGCCTTATTTTTCTTGAAGTGGGTGAACTTGGTTGGTATAGCATTGGGTTTCAGCTTCCGCAGGTTGTCCATGCGTCTTGATTCATACTGTGACTCCTCAAAGTGGTCCTAAGCATAGGAGAATACGTGATTTAGTTATGTTTCACCGCCAGCAACATGCATGCTTAGATTAACATGGCAAAACAGATTAATCATTGGGTAAACTCGGAGATACTGACAGAGTTTGACCAAACTGTACAAATTTGAGCACCACGCTGCCGCCACTTCTCTGGACCCAATTAGTGTTGGCTGCCTTTGTAGAAATGTCTTCCATAAATTTGGCAAGGTGGGACAACCAACATAGTAAAGATCTGCTGATAAAGCAACAGCCATGGAGCAAAATAACATGGCTGCCACTGAAAACAGCAACGTTTAAACTCGCTTAACCTGTGGCTCTGGACAAACCTGTGAAATCAACCAAGGAAATATCTCATTTCTAAGCAAACGCAATTCTCTACTCTGTAATGGGACTGTGGCAGATTTTAAGTGTTTCCGTAAATACTGACAACATGAGAAATGCTCTTTGACAGTCATGGCATGGCGAATACAGAATTTTAACAATGTTGTCATGGAAATGAATATTATTTCATTTGCGGCAGAGCCAGTGATTAAGAGTCGTTTATGCTTTTGCAGCTTTCTGTGACATCAATGCTAGTTCTAGTTCTACCATCTTGCTCGATGGCCGTTGCTATGTAACCAGTGATTCTATGGCAACTAGTCTTTAGAATGCTTGACATCTCAGCATACTGATGATGTGGGAAACATTTCTGCATGTTTTGTAGCCAACACGTCTCGTTTCAACAGAAAAGTCCTCAGTACAGCCTGGTCAAACTCTCTCTCTGGCTGTTATTTATGGACAACTGCCACTGTTTGGAACATGCAGTCAAACGATGCCTTTGCCATGGCAACACAACCAGCGCTTTGAATCGAACGCACAACTCCAATGCTTATTTCCATGACAACATTATCAAACTCTTCTATGGCAGCCATCTTAGTGAATCAGCTAAATAGCCAACACTGATTTGAATGACTCTGATTCTATAAATTCAACTTCGGTGGTCACTGCACTCTCACATGAAGTACTGAGGTTTGTGGGACGAGATCAAGGAAATCTGGAGAAGGCGGATCACCTCGCACAGCCTCGACCTGTCGTGTGCTTTCCAGTTGCGCCTCCCAACCATTTTCTCCCAGATTTCTCTTCTTACGGGATCACGGGGGAAACAGTGTAATTTCTTCCCCTTCTCGTTGCGGCTAGAACAGCCTGTAGCCGAACAGCCTCCCATGTTGACAATCCCTCACTTAAATCTGACTCGGAGCTGACACACGCGAGTCACTTCCTTCCAACTGTCAAACGACTGTCCCGCCTTGGTCTGGCAGCAGCCGCACAGGTACACCTTCAGGTTCCCTGTCTTTCTAACCACACACCGAAAACTGTGAAACACGTGTTGCCAAAACCGTGAACGTTTCCACTATCCCGTCACGCCACGGGTTATTCTGTTGGTTTGTTGCTCCTGTGCTGGCCCATTGTCACGTGACGACTGACTTCTTCCTGTTTAAGCACTGAGGGTTGCCAGGTTGGGAAATAAACTTCAGCTTTTATATTAATTGAATGTACGATTATCATCCTGTTTAATTCTGCAGAAAAACGAAGACAATGTTAAGGTTTATTTCCAAAATCGCTGTGCTTAAACGTAAAAACATGTTGTCTACTGTCTGCAGGTATTTTGTCATAATGTATATCCTTTATATTGGTCAGCAGTGTGCTCTCGTGGCATGAATTAATTCGCTGATTCATTAAACTATGAACTGATCGTATTTATTTACACCCAGTGGGAATGGAGTAAACAGATCCCATCCCAGACAGCCAAGTTTTTCCGGTTTGGGCTCTGGTTGTGCTGGGAGGAGTCTAACATACCTGGCAACACCGACAGCCGCTTTGTGAACAGCTCAATGAGCCAAGATGGCAGATTTCGAAGATCAGCTCACCGATGAAGAGAAGGTATTACCTTATCGATTCATATTCTGACTTTCTGCGTCCCGTTCCCTTACTCCTGAAGACAGCAGGGCCGTGGGAACTTTACAGATAGCATGAAGTGCCAGACGCAGCACACTAACTATCGGCAGGGCTAGCGAGCAAGCCTGTCCGGTCAAGCTAACCAGCCAGGCAGGGTTAACGTTACATTTGACAGCTCAGAGTTGTGTCTTGCATTTTGTTGTGCACAAACACAGTATATGTAATTTAGGGCTATCTTCGATCGATCGCAAATCGAGGTTGTTATCAGTGTTATTGAGATGGGTGTCCGTTTTAGTGTGAGTACTAATTTATAATAGTTAAGTTATGACTGGTTAGCTAATGCTAAATCAAAGGAAGTCGAGCTACTTCCTGCATTGACAGTATAATGACATTGCACATGCAGCAAAACACGCCCCACACCCAGTTTAACGTACCTAACCTGATACTGATAACCTCAGAAGTTAAATTAAAAATCATCCATGTTTCTCTCGCTTGCAGTTATCTTGTATCGTCAGCTTAGTTTGACTTCTGACGCTGTGTTATTAGCGTGAGGGCTTGCAGGGACCGGTGTGCTTGCCTACATCATGCAGCTACATGTTGTAAAACAAACGCTCTGCATTCCTAAGCCCTAACGTTAACTTATCTGCCACCCTAATGCTGTGACCAGGAGTTACCATCACACTACTACAAGAAACCTTTGTGGGATAAGTAACTTGCTGTAATGAAAAGATTGAAATACATATTTAGAACTGTCCTGGGTTATCTATTTAAGATAGTAAGTACATGAGACGTGGGCTAATAATGTGAACTGTACAGCGGAGAGGCTTGTTGTGCAGACATTTGAAGGGAAATGTCAGTGTCGCTGAATGCAACAGTGACTATTCAGGAACACAGTAAATCTAGGTTACTCATTGTGATACCATTCTGCATTTTCAGCTGGACAATAACTCAGCCCATATGTAGGTCATGGCCAGCTGCAGCCTCAAGGCTAAATATCCTTGTCTGTATCATTGGCATATTCATCCCATGCTGTGCCAGCAATGACAACAGTGGTATGCTGTATGTAGGATTGACTACAGAAATGATTGATGAAAAGAGAGGGGGTATTACCTATTTGTGGACAGTAAAGTTTGCTTCCATTCAAGTATGGGCTGCTTTATTATTAGGTAACCGATACCAACACCCCGCTGCTGACTATCAGGACTAGCACTAGTACCTGCCTAGGTTAACATAATATGGAGCCCCCTCCCTTCCCACATCTTCCCCGCTCTGTGGCTTTGACACCACATGCTTACACATGCATACTGGCTGCTAAGAAAAGCCCTTGGTCAACAGATCCAGCCTGCCATGTAAGGAGTGGCCAAAATAGAGCTAACAAGCCTGCTGCCAAGAAAGTTAGCTGACAACTCTCTGCTTCACTCTAGCGGCTATGTGCTGCTTTTTCACTTCTCATAGGTATCACTTATATCCCACAAGGGAATTGGCTAGATTTTCCAAAAACAGATTGCAGAGTGGCATAGTGAGTAGGGAGACTGTCCGTACTCTGCACCGCCAGAGTGTCCTTGAGCAAGACACTGAATCCCCACCAGCTCCAGGAGTGCTGTAGCTGAACCTGAGCGTTGACCTCTGACTGTGTGTGTGTGTGTGTGTGTGTGTGTGTGTGTGTGTGTGGGGGGGGGGGCGCGTGAGGTCTCAAGAGCGTATCA
>OMOV01003340.1:5465-17798 GCA_900312565.1 Beryx splendens
TTTTTTATGTGTTGTTTTTTTTGTTTTTTCTTTATATTAATCTCATTCAAATTAGGAATGAGATTCCTAATTTGAATGAGATTAATATAAAGAAAAAACAAAAGTTGAGACATCCATAGTCAATAGCTGCATGCTACCTGCATCATTTTGTGAAATTGAGAACTAAATATCTTTCTGATATCGGTTCAAAACAGTTTCAAAAGGTGTTTATTTGCGCTTCTCACCAGCTCCCTAACTCTCCTCACTGTGTTTAGATTCATTCAGCAATGGTGAACGATTAGAGGATGGCCAGAACAGGACAGAAAGCTCTTCCAGACCTTCCAATCTGGCAGTATGCCTGGACCTAATCACTCTCTTACATTGTTAGAGCTTAGAGAGTTTTCTCCAAATCACAACACCAACCTGTCTCATTTCATTTGATCAAAATGCCCTGCATTTAACATCACCAAGAAATTTGATCATCAGAAGTCAGGCCATTCATGTATTCATAGGTTGTAAGAATAGTAGCACCGATCAAGTAAGACAGATAGATTTTAGCTTTTGCCTCAGGGAACAAGATCAACTTGCTTATAGTTGGTCTAACATGGTAATAAAGCTTGACAGCTCGAGGTTGACATGGTATTGTGACTGTCATCCACTAGCAAGGTGTATTGAATGGGCAGGTATCACTGGGAAAGAGGAAATCCCAGCAACACTTGCAGTACTGGGAACAAAGAATTATTTAAGCAATGGCATTTTACAATAGTATTAAACATGAAACATTTTATTTTGGTCTTCCCTCTGCCAACAAAAAATTTTGTTTCCCGTTGATAATAATAATAAACATCCTTGCTTGCCTTCTTCCATGCTTAATTCAAGGTGGAGTGATGTGTAAAACTGTTGGCGTTTTAAGGTACAAGTTTGCATATTGCAATTAAAAGCACTCATGGAACACCTCTCGTCCAATCAGAACGTGTGTTCAGAAACAAACATCTAATAAAATAACCAACGTGTTTCGGGTTTCAAAATGCATCAGCTTTAGAAATAAATCTTCATTCCCAGCACTGTGATTGTTGCAATTTCTTCTGTCGCAATAAAGCTAGACAGGCCTGTCTGTGTGTTTAACAAATAAACACCAAACCAAAAAGCTTATCCAAAACATCCCATTATTACCTCTATAGTCATTTCCTCTTCCCAGCATACAGGATCAGATCTTGCCTTCAGTGCATTGGAAATTAATGAGGCAGCTCTTCACTTGCCTATTCACTTATGCACCCATTCCTATGTATCAAACTCTGGGTAAAAAAAAATAGCAACATGTTAATTTTTTACAGACTTTTCATGATTATGGCAGAAAAATACAAACAGGAAATGGAAGAGAAACTCTGTGGATGGTTTTGTTTATGACATTGTATGAGTTTGATCTTATTTTGGGATATTAGGAAGGAAGGGGCAGGAGCAAGAGGAGAATGGTTAATCAGGATGGTAGTACGGACGGTGAAGGAGCTTTGTGTTGGAAAATTAGTTGCTCTTTGACCCACATATGATCTCATGGCTGGAGTCAGGTCATTCCTCCAAATTGGTGCATTTTACGTCCCTCTGAGATATTTCAACATAATTTGTGTAAAATGTTTACCTACACTACATTCAGAGTGCTTGTGCTAAATTATTACATATTTCTTTTAATAAAGCACAGTTTGTATTACCTGATAGTATATTTTATTTTGCAATTATTATAGCCATTTTGTTTTTATTTGAAACTAAGCCATTTTGCAATGTCCCCAAGTATGTTCATTCAACTTCTAATAGAAATAAAATTAATCAAAATATATCAAAGGATATACAGTCTAACCTTAGAAATGTTGGTGTCATTTTTGTTCAGGCTATGTAGTTTGATCAACATATTAAATTGTTTATCTGTACATGTTTTTTCTATCTAAACATGTATGGCCAAACTCAGGTCTGTTGTGTCAACCTAAGTTGGAGATGATTATTCATGCTTTAATATTATCCCACCTGGACTACTGTAATTCCCTTTTCACGTGCCTCAGCAAGTCATCCCTGGACCGTGAACACTGCTGCAAAGCTGTTGACCAGATCCAGCAGGACATCTCACATCGCATCCATCTTAACATCTTTACACTGGCTTTCCATCAAGTTTAGGATTCAGTTTTGTCACTTAGGTCTTCTGACCAGGGCTGACTGGCTGTCCCTCACTCTAGACTCAAAACAAAAGGTGATCAAACCTTTGAAATTGTGGCTTCTAAACTGTGAAACGCTCTTTCATTGGACTTAAGATCTGCAGACTGTTGACACTTTTCAAAAACAGCTAAAGACTCATCTGTTCAGACTGCCTTTGTCCAGCCTCTTGTGTCTGTAATTCTGTGTTTTTATGTTTTATTGTTTTCTACTGTTTTCTGGTCTTATTTGAACTATTTTACTCTTGTGAAGCACTTGTGAGTTTGGTCTGTGAAAATAAACTACTTACTACTTACTTATACAATGGATTTTATACATTTTAAAAGTTATTTAATAAATGTATGTAAACCCTCACTATGCATGTGTATGCATGCATGCATGCCATGTGTTCCCAGTCTCTTGAACACATGGCATGCACACTTTTTTCTGTTTTCTGTTGATGAAGTTTGAGTTTCTGTAGGTGGTGCTCTTTTATTTGTCTGTCCAGCCATGGTGGCTATCACTGCTCATGCTAACTAGCCAGTTCTTCTTTTTGTGACAAACAAACCAGAAACGTAAAATGTATCATTTCCTGTGTAGCAGAAAGACCTATCTGACACCGGGTATTTAGAAGAGAAAATGTCAAAGTTTTCATGAACTGGCTATAGGTTGAATCACGATTGTATTCTATCAATCAGTGACAGGGAAAACAAACATTTATTTATTTAAAACGGCTGTAGATTATTACACTGACCCTAACCTCTAACGCTGAATGGCATCTTTTGAGAATCACAAGACAACACAAAAGTAGTATAAAAACACACAAGTACAAAGACACACACACAATCGCACACATTCATCATCCCAAGTATTGATCGGACTTCTGAGTAAAAACAATATGGATGCCTCCAACTGCTAATAAAGAATAGATGCAAGTATGCACTCAGAAATGGGGGGGGGAAAATAGATGAAAATTTAGTATGCAGCTATTTTCAATAGGTTCTATTGTTTTGCAGTCATGCGAGTCATTGAAAAATTGTGGTTTATAGAGGCTTTGCAATTGTGTCACAAATCTCTTAGAATGTTCCTAACTGAAGGCATCTAGAAGTCCATTAGAAAATTCGACAAAGTATATGGCAACCTAAGAAAAAGAGATAGGCTACACCAGAAAAAAGTTGTTGTGTGTAGGTTTGTTATGAGTAAAAGTGATCTGATAAGGTAGATTTGTTTCCAAATTTAAGTTTCTGTGTCACAATAATCTGTCCTGCCTTCCTAAAATTTAGTCCTAGCAGTTGGTTTTTGGCTTTAGCTATCTTGCCAGAAAGCGACCAGTATTAATGTAAACATGCCACTACTAGTATAGTTAATGTTAGCTTCTACTAGCCTAGATATGTTAGCTAGTGCGCAAAACAGATGCGTTTGCAACAAGGCAGTGATGACCAGATGCTATGGTTAGCTGGCTAAAAAGCTGACATTATCTAAACACAAAATTGAATTCTGAGTCATTTTATGAATGCAGCTGTTCTCAGCCTGTTACCCTAGAGCTGAGGATCTCCAATATGGCCGCTAGAGGTTTGTTACATCGGGTTTCTGAAAGGAAAAATAACACTGTGTAAAATCAATATTTCCCGCACTCGTATCAAGTTTAGTTAGGAACTTTTTGGGGGAAATGTAGTCAGCAGAGTCCTATTGGTCATCCTGTGTTTTTGTATTATTATAATGTGATACTCTATTGATGCCAAAAAAAGGAAATCTTCTTTTCACTTTCCTTCAGTGTCTTGCTCAAGGACACTTCAGCAGGCAAGTTGCTTGCTGTCACTGGGGCTTACAGATCCCGGCAGGATGGTCCCTAGCTGCCCAACAGTTAATCAAATGAACTCATTCCATCCTGCTATCCATTTACAGTTGGCTGTACATGGTTGTTAAATTCAGTGAAAGCTTAATTTGCAAAAGTATTTATTACAAATCCAATCTAATCAAGTAAAAAAAGGAAGAAAAAGTTCAAGGTCTCACATAATATCAATATTTATTGCTGAAAACCTAAATAATAATAATCCAAGCTACGGATAGGGATACCTTTTACCTCCTCTTTTTTTAACCTTCTGTGTTGAGTGGCTCAGATGAAATGTTTTTTTCAACCCAAAGAAGTCACTCTAGGATCTCTTTGGTAAGATGAGAGGTCCCTCTAGTGCTGTTGTGGAGTAAAACCATTTAGGGCAACCTAGAAACTCCTTCTAAATTCTCATATCATCAAACAAAGACCAGCCTTCTTCAAGTTTTCTGCAAGTTTTCTACAGGTGACAATGAGGGCTGTAGGCAAGAACACCTTAGCTGATTCCAAGTCAATTCCCAGATCAGCTCCCGTTGAGTTTGAGTCCAGAACAGGTCCAAAGGGGGTCGAAGCCAAGTCAAGACTGAGACCATGTGCTATTCAAGTCCAAAACCAAAATAGGCACTAAACTAAGTACATTTCCTTCCAAATGTAAAAATAACGCTTAAGGGGTTTCTAAAGAATGAACACAGTCCAGAGTGACAATTGGTGTAACACTACGATAAACTGAAATTTAATATTTTTTTATGAGAAAAAAAATGTGGGAACAAGTGGAGCAATTACTGATGACTGGCAAGACAGGCCTATTATTTGGTCAATGTGATACATTATTAGAGGTATAAGTCACCAAACTGTCAGTTTAGAGGGAACGTTGATCCTGAAGGGATTTTTGGATTACAACGGGGACATGGATTACAGTAATAGTCAGGATAATTTTCTGAGAAGGAGGGTATGTTTTTCCAGACACAGTTGTCATATTAAAATGTTCAGACCTGAATCTCTAGATTCAAAATTACTCCCATGAATTGTATTGGGATGGATGCTTACATGATTTTGTTTGGTTTATATTTTATATTATTTTAAATGATTTTATTCTATATAAATATTTATTGAAAATATTGATTTGTATTTTTTAGGTAAATGATTTACCAAAGTTGTCAGTATTGTAATCCTGAGTCTCTCGGCCAAGTGCATTCCCAGCAACATCTGCCTCACTGATGTGGTTGTGCATTGTGCCATCCACTGGCTGAAGTGACATACTGCAGGCTCTACACTGGTCTAGGGATGATGAGTTAACAGTACAATTTTTATTATGCTCATTACTCATGAAGGAATTCAAACACCTTTCAGTCCTTTAAGTCATATTGGACATTAAAGAAAAACAATTCAGCAGCAAATTGACACATGTTACCAAACTGTAGTGAAAGACATCGAGAAGAATATCAGAATATCAACTTTACACAGCCTAGAATAGATCACAGGGCTGTGCAGGATTACATGTAATGGGATTACACTGATTAGAAAATTGTTAACACAGTAATCATTTTACAGTGATGAAAAACAGATTGTTTTATTTCCCAGAAACTGTTTCTGGGAGAAACAATCTGTTTGAACAGAAATGGCATTTAAACTGAGATTACTAACACTTGAAAGTTTAAGAATAGAAATAGAAATTAAGGAAATACAACCACTCCATTCCATCAAGTCAGCGGCATTAAACTCAATCAAAACTCATGCATAAGATAACTCACATGCCTTCAGAACAAAAGTATGATGAAGATGATGCAGACTTTCATGGGGGGGGGGGGGGAATAACTAGGGGGTTGAAGCATCCTTTATTTATTGAAATATGATTATTTATACACAATTCAATCTCTTTGTCTGTTTATAATCTTTGACACAGCAATGCAATGAAATAGGAGGTAATATTGCCAAAAAACATTAAAGCCCAAATCTGTTACTGTACACATAAACTTTGCCCCACTACTGTTGTAATCTATCTGACGAACTCATTTTTTAACTCTTAAATAGATTGACTGAGCTTGTGATACAAGGAGACACACGACACTGCAGCTAACTATGATTTTTATAGCCGATGTATTTGAAGCTCTACAAGGTTTGCATAGATTTGTTGTTTTTTTAAATCAGATTTAGGCCTAAAAAAAAAAACGTCTTTCCAATGTGCAACTCTTCAAGAATCTATGCGAACATACTGTATATAAAGTTTTACAAACAAATTCCACACTCCAGGCAAGGGGAACATAGCAAAGGCATTCATTAACAACTCCATATGAAATCTTATTTGAAATGTTTGGACAGATTTATTAGACAGTAGGCTATTTGTCTTCACTACACTGCAGTGACACCAAGAATATCTACATTTTACACAGTACACAGATATCCCACCATCAACTCCAGATGTGTTGCCTGAAACCTCAACACGTCTCTCAATCCAAGTCAGCTTGACAACAGCTCACAAGTAGGCCTATCTTCTTTCTGCATCACACCAATATTTCAGTAATATAATATACAAAGCTCAGATGTCATAAGTGCTATGGTTCAGCCGATATGGATTTTTGACAGCCGATGCCGATATTTTCAGGGTGAAATCACCGAGAGCAGCTATTTTGTGGTTATATCTTCGGCCTTGACCTTTTTCATGCCAGTTTTTTTCTTCTAGGGTTTGACTGCTACATTTTTTTTAAAGGCCGATACTGATATTTTTGTGTTGAAGTGGATGATATATTGTGCCCATATTCAATATTGTGTGGTATATCTTATAGTATGGGGCAGTAAAAATCTTTCTTATTGCCCCTTTAAATCAAGAAATAAAATGTGCAAAGAAAATCACATCATTGTAGGTTTTCCACACAGTTTTTCTGTACAGTAGCTGCAGTCAGGGAGAAACCTCCATCATATCAGAGGTGGACCACATGACTGGCTGATAATCGATTTTTCATAAACGCCCAATATATCGGCAAACCCTGGTATGTGCTTACATTTTTAATATGGGGCCCCGGTGGTAATGGAACCCCTCACCCTGGCAGTGTTAGTGCCTTGCTCTTCCCATTGAGCTACACAGAGAATAGAACCCTGCCAATGTTATTGTCATGCTCTACCTATTGAGTTACACAGAACCACAGTGGGAACCCTCAGGCGATCTGCCACACGGACCACAGCGTGCCCAGTGTGATGCTGTAGGCCACGATGGCCACTAAGTAGACTCTGAACAGCAGCACGTCCAACACGTAGCCGACCTGTAGCCACTCCTTGGCGACGTCACGGCACCTGTCCCTCTTCTCCAGGTAGTGGCGTATCGAGGTCACCTCCTGCAGGATGTTGTCCATGACGGATGGGGCGGGGTCCCTGGAGGGGGGCAGGCCCAATCCCAGCAGCCCTCCGTCCCTGTCGCTGTGGTGGCTGACCCCTCGGCCTAGCTCGCAGGTGTGATGGAGGGAGCACTGGTCTGTAGGGTGGTAGAAGGATAGGCTTAACTCTGCGTTTTGATGTATTTTATTAGAGAAGAACTTGCAGTGGTGGTCTAGAGTAGTGATTCTCAACCTTTTCATATAAGGACCCTTAATGTGGTCCACATCAGGGCCACGGACCCCCATTTGATCCAAATATTTTTATTGTTAGATATGATTTTGTCTAGAATTCTATGACTATCTCCATTGTAGGTAGAGAGATAACAGTGAAACTATGATCCAAATAGTCTACATTTCTTCTACATTCTCTAATTGTGTTAACTTCTTGTAAATGAAATAATGCTGAAGTTTAACAATTCATCAATTTGCTGTGGACCCCCTGGAACCCCCTCAAGGACCCCCGGTGGTCCCCAGACCCCACGTTGAGAACCACTGGTCTAGAGGTTAGAGAAGCAGGCTTATAGACTGGAAGGTTGGCAGTTATACCGGTCATCTCCTAGGTGTGGAATGTGTGGAAGGCAAAAATGAATTTTGGCATTAGAAAATGTAGTTGTGTTTTATGTTGAATTGCAATCTTTAGTCACCCTGACCGTTCCTTGCCCGCTATGTATCATTTATCAAGTGTCATTCACCTCCATTCTAACTCCACTAAAGCAGATGCCTCTCCTACAATCCTACTCTGCATCCCTCTTCTTTCTCTACACTTTTCAACTTTTATTTATCCAGTGGAAGTCAACTGAACTCCATGCTCTTTTTTAGCGGCTCCCTGCTTCACATTCATACAGTTCCACACATTCATACTGGGAGCTGTCCTGCTTTTCCATTCCAACCAATCACTACAACAGCTGATTTCACAGATTAACCCTGCTTTAGGCTACCGCCGCCCCCGCTTTACATGCCGTCCACTGCACCTTACCAGTCCCATAGTTGCTGTCTTTGTAGTGCTCCATGTCAGAGGCCTGCAAGGACAGTCTGGAGCAGAGGCGGTGTTGTTTGTGGATGCAGAAGAGGACGGGAGCTCTTTCCAACACCAGGTGTTTCACCCATTGGGGCACAGAAGGCTGCATGTCCTGCTTATGGACCAGACGCACAATCACCACTGTTTCTGTTAGGCTGATCACCAGCAGCGCCATGCAAACCACAAAGTACACACCTACAGTAGAGATGAGATATGAAAATTGAAAATTGAGTCGTTGCAGCAGCATGTAATACAGTACAACATACTAGTGGCTGGCCAAATCCAACACGTACACTCTTTGATATTAAATTCAATAGGTAGGCCTATAGCTTTGTCAAACAGATATAATGGGGCTCAGCTGTTAGATGGTGTTCGATTCCTGGTCCTTTCTATGTGGAGTTTACATGTTCTCCCTGTGTTCCTCTGGGTTTCCTCCCACAGTCAGATGTTTTGGAGACTCTAAATTGGCCATAGGTATAAATGTGGGTGCCTGTCTGTGTGTGTTAGCCTGTGATGGACTGGACTGGAGATCTGCCTAGGATGTCTCCCTGCCTTCCACCCAATGCATGCTGGGATAGACATAGAAGTGATGAGAACTATTTACATAGTACAAATTGTAGTGCAAAATACAAACAGGAATGAAGTTCATATTGTAAGATCAAACTCATTAATTCATTATCAATATCTGTGAAAAGCACTTTTTTTTTTCCCTTTTTCACCCCAATTTGGTCATCCAATTATTCCCCCCTAAAGCACATATTTTTAAAGGAATAGTTCACCTAAAAATAGTTAATTTTGAAAATTGAATTTGTTTTTTTAAAATATTTATATATTTTTGGCATTTTATGCTTTGTTGAGAGTGAGACAGGAAGGTATGGGAGAGAGAGAGAGGGGAGGACATGCAGCAAATGACCGCGGGCCGGATTCAAACCCGGGTTGCTGTGGGAAGGACTGAGCCTTAAATGGTACGCGCTCTACTCGGTGAGCTACCGGGGCCCCCCCGATTTTCTAAAATATTGGTAGATGTTTGTCTTATGATGACTGGAGATCACAGTTTACCTCTTTTTTTATTTACCGCTACATCACTTTGTATACCAAATACCTTATAAAAATAGGTATTTCAGATGGTTTCAGCCAAAGTATTTTCAAACCGTGAGCTAACAACTGAAAATGATAAGCATAATAGAGGCCATCTTTCTAGCAACCTATCAGCGGGGTTCCTATCGCAGTGGCAGGAAGAGTGTCGGATACGATGATGAGGAAGACGGAGTAGCCCAGCAGCAGAGTGATCTTGAAGGAAACCCTCTCTCCGCTGTCTGGCGGTAGATAGAAACCCACAACGTCCATCACCATCAGGAATATACTTGGCATCAGGAGGTTGACAGCGTAGAACAGTGGCCGCCGCCGTATCACCACCTGGGAAATGTAGTTTTATTAACAATTGGGCATTTTGATAGCAGCTACATGCTTTTGGAAGAAAAAAAATTTGAGGAGCGTGTAATTTAACTTGTAAGTAAAGCTTTTTGTATCTATAATTTTCCCCAAATATTTAAGGAAATAGCCTAATCCTTTTTTATATATTACCAATGGATTACCACTTTAAATATTAAGTGCACCATTGTGTGGGAAGAGATAATAAGTATGTTATGAATTTGATATGTATTGTGCCAATCATAAACACCCACAAATACTATACTTTTTCCCAAAAAAGATTAGGACCGACACCTGTGCATTTTATATGCAAATGAGTTTGAATCAGGCTATTCCTGTTTGTTCAGTCTGCACTCCTGAATACCAAGTAATCTACAGCACAGAAGGTAACAGTTGATATGTAGAACATGAAGTCATGTGAATAAGTGCTCCATGCATCAGTAAGATGCAGATAAGAATAGTATACATTTGTAGTGCCGTTTTGGTAAAATGGACACAATGCTAAAGATCCACAACATTAACATTAATTAATTAATTGTAGAAATGAGGTTGGTTTGACCACTCTCACCTCGCGTCTTCCTCCTTTGTTTTGCAGCATCTTTGATACTTGACAGGGTTTCTAAGGTCAAGGTGAGAGGCATGTTCCCCTATTTCATGCTGCGTACAATTTCTTTTACCATACAATTGCTGGGAACCTATTGCTGGCTACTGAATGATGAATGAATGTACATGTAATTTTGGTACATATGTTAAAGTGATGTTCAGTGTCTGTTAATCTCTCTGCTGATCAGGCCATTATAGTGAAATTCAGACGCCTATGGTACATGGTAACAGTTTAGCATACACTCTCCAAACTAAGACGACAGACCTTTTTGTACATAATAAAAAATGTTTGTTTTTGTTATGTGGCCTGTGGATTAATACATTTTTTAAAATTAAATATCAATAGCTCAATATAACTAATGCAGCCACCTTTATTTTTGGAATTATTTCAGGTGAGCAATCATGTATTCATCCGCTGCACACTGATTTTTAGCTGTAGACAGTCTCCCATCACCCACCACCTTTGCTTCCTATGAAAACAGGGAAAGTAGTCCCTGCTAGCTTAAAACAGTATGTTGTTGTATCATATTTCCTCTAAATTTAACAATCTCCTACAAAATACTGTCAAGTTGTGTAAAATGACTCAACATAGTTTATGCTAAGTGTTAGCATGGAGCACTGTAGCCAACAATCTATCGGGGACAGATATAAGGGCCATGAAAAAAAATTCAGAATATTTTGAACCAGAGTTCATTTCATAGTCCTATCAAAAAAGAACAAGTTTCATTACATTTCATTGGTGCTCTCTAAGTCTTTGCTTGCTTTTTTATGGTTTCAAGGTGCTACATGTAGCATTTTAACGCCAATAAATCATTACCACATTAATTTTGAGACATTAGTATCATTACAGTAAACACACATGACACATGACCATTGGCAGTGCAAGGCCCACGGAAAGGTGAAGACCAACATCCTCTTTGTGACAGGAAGCAACAGGGTTTATGGGAAATGTAGTCTAAAATTTGAGAATCACTAGCACTGACAATACCACTGGTGTGAGATAGAGGCTACCAATCATTTTGACCATGGTCTCATTGTTTAATGTATTTATTGTTTAATGTATTTATTGTTTAATGTATTTATACTAAGGTATCACAATTATTTTGACAATGATATATTGATGTTTAAAAATGCTACATGTGCTACCTGTAATGCAATTTGCAAATACTCACATGAAACTTCATCTCAGCGTAATAATCATCATTGTCCAGGCTGAAGGACTTGTATTTGGACAGCACATGGAGCAGCTCCCATTCCCCTTGGTTCATGAAGAGGCTCTTGTCCTCCCTGAGGTCCTCAGGGCTTCGTATCAGGGTGATGTTGATGTCATTAACTGCAGATCGAACATAATGCAGGGAGCAGTGTGAGAGGGGTCATATAAACAAGTTATTATCTACCTGCCACTGTGCTCTCTAACCACAGTCGCAGTGGGGGGGTGGCTGGCAAAGGCTCTTAGCAGCCATTGAATTTCAAGGATGTTCAACTCAAGTCTTGATGGAGTGAGACGGGTTAAAGTGAGTGTTTGATGTTGGTGGGAATGGCACAAGAATGTTTTCTGTTGGAGAAAAACTGTGTGGTGCTTAAATAACCAAATACAATACATGCATACAATACTGAGCTACCTACAACATGAGTATAACCACAGGTGCCGGTGACAGTATTGATTGTTAATCATTTTGGCAGTGAATATTTTGCCAGTGGCTGTATTCATTGTCAAATGTTCTGGCAGTGAATATTTTGGCAGCGACCATCATTATTGAATCATCATTTTGACTGAATTACGTCGAAAGTACTGTGGAAGAATTGTTTGTATATGCTGTGTGCCTCCAGACCTGTAGATGTCACTGCAGGCTGGTTGTATGTAAGATCCTACTTCCTGTTAAGCTCCACCTCCCTGAGCCAGGTTAAATACAACCGGCAACTAG
>OMOV01003357.1:3286-16104 GCA_900312565.1 Beryx splendens
CAGCAGAAACCATCTAAGATGACATCCAGACAGGGCCTGACAGAAAACACAATTACACAAACACAACGGTGCCCTATCATCAAGCTGATCTGATAATACCTCTACACATGGCACACTTTGACCCTGACGCACGCACGCACGCACGCACGCACGCACGCACACACACACACACACACACACACACACACACACACACACACACACACTCACACTCTCGAACTCCTCCCTCCTTATCACTGGGCAGTATTTCAGCTGTGTTGTGACAGCAGTGATGATAGAGGATCTGCTTCCTTAGGGGATAATTACTGCAGGAAGAACCATTGTGTGTGTGCGTGCGTGCGTGTGTGTAGTGTACCATTTCCATTTGTGTGTCACATTATTGATCCTCAAAGGAGAAAATTCGTCTCCATGCTGTCTCCCCTCCACAGGCACAGCAGAGGTCAGGGTGAGCTGCAGCTCCACAGCTCCACAGCTCCGCGGCCCTGGAGCTGCTGGGGATTTAACGTCTTGCCCTAGGACACTTCAGCTGGACGCGTGGCGGCTGACTGACTCCTAATTGGCGCTGCAAGGATCAAACCTGTGACCTCTCTGTTACAGGATGGGCTCTTCAACTACCAGCCAACACCTCCTTACAGTCAGCAGCTTTAACCGACTGAATGAGTCATTTCTGCGTGTGGATGTGGGCCCACAAACTGCATCCAAGGAGAGGTGAAGTACAAAATATCCAAAGTGTAAACTCACCAACGATCAAAGAGCAACTGAAGAGTTCACAGCCGGGTCGCTGTGACGGCGGGTTTACGATGCTGAAGTGTCACGGCGTCGTAGCTCACGCATTCCTTTGTCATGTCACTCCTTTGAAGAGACAACCCTCTCTGAAGCACTTCGAAAACACTCAGCTCCAAATCAGCTCTCAGGAGCACCCTCAGGCCTTTCTGTAGGGTTTCTTTTTAACGTGTAAAAGGAGTTTGATCTACAGTGAACTCTGAAAGTTATTAGGTCAGTGATGTTTTGCCTCCTTGCTTTTATCACTTTGACGCGACGATGTTTTCAGAATTTAAGTATTTGCGCAGATTAAGTCAATCTTTAAGTCATTTTTACATCAGAAATAGCGTTTTTCTCCTTAAACCATGCACGGTAGGTATTAGCTCTGGATGAAAACGCCCTTGTATTAAAGCTGACAGTTTGCATTTAAACCTCAGTCGCTATCACGTCACATGCAAAGTAAAAAGAGTATGTAGTCAAAATATTACAGTAATATGTTGCCCGATACCTCACTGACATAAAAACCTTTGCAGCGAGTTGAATCAGTATCTGAAGAAGAGAAGACCTGATGCCACTCACATCTCCCAAGTCCTCCAAAGGAGAAAGATGGGAAGTAAAGATAGTATGTAGAGATGTGTGAGACCAGTTTGGACAAAGCAACTGTATGTACCTGCACCAAGAAATGGCAACTCTGCTGTACTGCCAAACTGAATTGAGGCCTTGAGTTTAGATGACGTTATTCAAAACATTTTTTTCAGATCTGCAGACACCCTGTTAGTGTACACAGTGGACATACATACACATAAATGAATCTTTAGTGTGTGCACTGTGAGAAGTTCCTGACAAAAGAGAAACACATCATAGTGGACGGAAGCTTCACCTGAGTTGGACAAATCACTTAGTTCAGTGGTTCTCAACGTGGGGTCCGGGGACCACCAGGGGTCCTTGAGGGGATTCCATGGGGTCCCCAGCAAACTGATGAATAGTTAAACGTCACCGTTATTTAATTGACAAGAAGTTAAAACAATTAGAGAAGGTAGAAGAGTGACTGTTTTGGTCTCAGTCTCACTGTTCTCTCTCTACCTGCCGTACAGACAGCCGTGGAGTTCTGGGCAAATTCTCAGATTTGGGTCCGAGACACAAAATGTCATTAAATGGGGTCTGTGGCTCCAATGTGGACTAAATTAGGGGTCTTTGATATGAAAAAGGTTGAGAATCACTGACCTAGTTGACAGTTGTTATATACTCGTCACTCCACACACTCCATGACAATGATACCTCCAGTGACCTCAGGTTGACCTCTGACGGTGCCGTGACCCCTGCCCTCCGGCTGAACTACCTGGTCATCACACAAGATCAGCTGACCTGCTTGCTGGCCACCTCCGGAGCAGATAGTTGACCTGGACCTGACCCGGCTGTCACCTGGGAACATGCCACCAGGTACACAGCAGCTACACACACACAGCTTACCTCATCTTCCCCCCGGCTCTGGCCTGTGGCAGGCCTTCAGCTAGCGTCGGCGCAGTGTGAGACGTGAGTGCGCACCCCTAAAGGTAACTAGTGGCGCTACAACTTCATCCAGCTGGGTTTTCCTCTAACACTTTGGTGCTTTGTTGACATCTGTAAGACCCGAGACAAGCATCCTCATTGCCACCTTAAAGGATAAATCCCGTTATTTCGGGAGTGCTGCTCTCCAACACACACATACACACTCACACTCACACACACACACACAATGGGAAAATAAGTCCCAGGTTGAAAATAAGCAGAATGATCCTTTATGCTCCAGCAGATGAAACCAAATATGTTAAACTAGGCACATCGTTTCAGTAATGCCATACTTTATTGAACATCTTACAGTGGGCTGACAAGAATGCTGTTAAAAGTGATTCAGTTTCAGAAAACTAAAGAGTATAAAAGGTCCTATCACTTCCAGAACAGAAAATAAGTTGCATTGGTTCTAGTAGACATCAAGAGTACAAACAGTCAACTTAAAATGTACAACGCCAAGTCAAGAACTGATTTTAGAGTAAAACAAAAAAATCCCTGCATCTTATACAGCATTAAAATCAGAACTTAAAAAAAACAAAAACATTTACAGTGTATGTGCCACTGTAGCCAATCACATTGGCTAACACGAACAAGACAGATATAAAGAAAAAACATCTTTCTGCTTTTGTTTCTCTAGTTAGAATAAGAAAGGCTTCTCTAAATCTAAACGTGTGCATTACAAAGAGTAGTAAAGTACTGTGCAGACGCAGAACCCTCTCCGGGTTCCAGCAGCACCGGGAGGTTCTCCGCTCGGGTCTTCTCCCCTGGACTCTACTCCAGCTCCTTCTGAATGCTGCGGCGGACAGATCGATCGTTCAGTTAAGGCTTTTCAAAAGGAAATCAAAACAAATTCTAGACTGTCCCAACTCTATGCTTAATGCAGTAGCGCGCACATTTCCCCCCCCACAGATTTGAAACTGTAAGCGTGTGATTTACAACCATCCTAGGGTTTTCTCCTCATGTAGGGAGAGGCTGAAGCGAAACATCCCAGGCTTTGCCGTTAAACTATACATCGAAAAGTGAGGGGACGTACCTCGCCAGGTACTGGTGGACGTTGTCGTGGCCGTTGTAGCGGGCCAGTCCCACCAGGATGCCGGTCGCACAGCGGCCCTCCTTCTTCCGGCACAGACTGCAGTTACACATGCCCCGGCAGAGGGGACAAGACCACATCTGAGAGAGAGCAGAGAGAGATTAAACTGTAACGTGGGTTACTAACTGCTTTGCTCCTCTCCACAAGTGAACCCACGTTGTGGCTGGAAGTCCCGACCGCTCCTACATCTCGAAACAAGACAACTGCCTCCACATTGTGCTGGTGCTTAAAGCAGGCACAGAGCATGAAGGCAACCTTACATCTCACTTCACCGAGGACGGAAATCAAAGTGGTCGTCTGTGAGATTCTGGTTGGGTTTTTCTGTCGGCAACATCTTTGGGCATCAGCGATCATTGCTACGGTGCTTTACCAGTGCCACTGTTGCTGCTTCTAATAATGTAAAGCGCATCACTTCCTGTGCACCAGAGGGTTTATGTACACCCTAAGGAAATCATCATGGGGAAAATGTGCTTAATAAAATGACAAGCAGACTAATGTATAGTCTGAAAACTTCCCTGTAGAATCAATAATTATTCTCTTCCCTGGCAAGCAAACAAGGTGAAGACACATCGCGGGGAGAAACGCATAAACAATGTGTTGATTTGTGGTGAAAACCAACTGGCACAGCACCAGAAAACGGCTGAACGACACAGCGCTACTCAGCAGAACGGAAGAAACTAAAGAAAAACTAAAAATTGATTTATATGAAACGGTCACAGATTAGGCTACTTTAAGTTTTCACGCTGTCAGTACCAGTGCTTTATACCCCGCTGCTTTGAACTGTATGTCCTGCTTATAGGACTTTTGCTTTTAGTGAAAAGGACGCAACAAATAAAACACATTACTATCATCATAACTCGTAGGCAAGCTGCTGTTTAAAGGGGGTTGCCAATGTTGCTCGTGTGTGTGTGTGTGTGTGTGAGTGAGCGAGAGAGACAACTGACCGGGTCAAGCAGCACGGTGCGTACATCTTCTCCGTAGCGGTTCTTCAGGCATGGCCCACAGAACTGACCTTTGACCCCCACACAGACACCACTGCGACACACCGTCTTGGTGTCCAGAGTCTTCTGCCTGCACTGGTGACATGAGCTGCCCTGGAAAACACACACACACACACACACACACACACACACACACACACACAGAGAATTAGTGCATAATCTACTACTGTGAAGAACTGTGCGATCCTGGACCTGTGCCCACCCAGAGAGAGCATCACCCGCAGCATTAAAAAGGCCTGCTGGGACTCACGTTCTCCTTGTCCCAGATCTTGTCTTTGCTGCGGTAGGCGATGTTGTCCAGCTCTTCCTTGGTGATTTCCTCCACCGACTTCACCACATACTGGCTCTTCCTGGACGTGTGGCTCCTCCTCTTCCTGCGGCCCCCCTCGACATGTTCCTCGTCCACCTGCCCCATCACAAGTGCCAGATTGTAGGGACACACAGGGTGAGAAGGCGTTAGCCACGGCTGCTGGGCAGCCCACACTTCTTTTTGTTTCATGCACAGGATCAGAGCGGCGCTTCGTCTCGGTACCGTTTTGTTTTATGTGATAAATTTGTGGAGCAATTCCTGGAATGCGAGTTGACTATTATCTTCACTGTTGGTTATAATTGTGGTTTTTGTGGTGAACAACAAATGACCTCGTTGAAAACACATTAAAATTTGAATCTAATTTAATTAAAATCTCACTGGAATGAAATAGAAAATCTGGATGAAGCATCACATCAACATAAAATGTGAGTATCAGCTTGCTGGCCAAAATGGAGTGTAACTATTTCATACTGGTCCAGAAACGATGTGCTGCTACGGCACAGCAGTTAGATGATTATCAACAGTTAACAGATCTACATCAGGCCGCTTGCCTGGTGCTGTGAATCTGTTTGCATTTAGAAGTGCTTGGTATTCAGACGACTTCCTTTCAGGACGCACAAATACACACACTGTACGTGAGAGCTGCTTGTCATTAGGTGTGTGTGAGTGTGTGTACAGACGTCCGTGCACAGTGTGAAGTGTGTGTTGTAATCTACCTCTACCAGCCTCCTGATGTCGACAGTCCTGGTGGCTCGGCCTCTTCGGCCAGGCGACTCGCTCTTTTCCTCCACCGCAAAGTTCTCGGGTGGGCGGGCTTTACGGGACGGGTTCCTCCTCTCCGACCCCGCCCCCGGCTCAAACTTGCATTTCCGTGGCGTCCCTTTTTCTGCCATGCGCTTCTTCTTCTGCAGAGATGTGGTGAGAGTGTTTGTGAAATCTGGACAACAACGTTGATTTGGAAACAAGTCAGGCTCTGTACCGTCTGAACAGGAGATTGTATGTTGGAGGAAAACACACACACACACACACACACATATATATAGTTTATATAAAAAACTAAAACACAGCTGTTGTTATTACTGAGTTACGTATTACCAAATCAGTAGAAATCACAGAGCGAGATACTCCAGTGGATACGCCTTCCCTCAAATCTGGAACCACATGCATTCTGGGATTGAATCACACCACAGCCTTTTCTCCTACATCTCCTACTCCAGTGGTTCTCAAAGTGGGGTCCGGACCGGGGACCCCCAGGGGTCCTTGAGGGGGTCCCCAGTAAAGAGGGGAATCATTTATTTTCACTATAATTCCATCCATAAGTAACACAATGACAGAATGTGTGACTGTTTTGGTCATGGTTTCATACGCTTTCTGTGATAAAACACCTAAAAGCAAAAATCTTATCAGATGGGGGTCTGTGGTCTAACGTGTGTCAGTTTAGGGGTCCTTGACGTGAAAAAGTTTGAGCACCACTACCCTACTCTGTCATCATTGCTCTCATCCCTTTATTCTGAACAAGGACCACGGCACAGCAGTCTGATGCCGCAGAGAGAATCTGTATGGCAGCTCATTCTACACCACCACACTCATTACCAGAAACGTGTGGCTAGAGGAAACCATCCAGTACTGAGATGTGTCCTTGTAAGTGTGTATACTCACTGGAGGGGTGTTGGGGGCAGTCAGCTCAGCCATGGTGTTCAGGTCAGCGAACAGCTTGGCCAGCTGAAACACAACAACACAAGAGGCCCACAGTCAAACGTGAGAGTAGACGACTGACTGCGATGAGAAACTCAGCATGGAGAGGAATTTGACAGATCAAGGTTTACAGCTGAGGTTCATTTTATTATTAAAAAAAAAAAAGCGCTGACAAAGCGTTCACAGATCATCTCTCGAGTTCTGGAAGCTTTATTAAGATGTCAGAATTCGGAGGGGCTACAAAATCCTAAAGCTGTCAGGGGCTCCTACCATGGCTTTGTTCTCCTGGATGTTTTTGTCTCTCTTCCTCAGGCTCTGAGACAGGACCTCCTCTTCTTCCTCCTCCTCCTCCTCCCCCTCCTGCTCCTCCTTCTCCATCCGCTTCATCCTTTCACTGGTTCTCCTTAAAGGAGGGGCGGTTGTGACCGGCTTTTTGACTCTTTTCTCTGGGAGTTCCTGTTTTGGGGTGGAGAGCCTTTTGATGGGAAACCTGAGAAGCAACATTAAGTGAGAAGTTTGGTTGGTCAGTCACTGGAGGAGCAGCAAGAAATGCTATGAAACAGCCTTCTTGAAATATTGGTAGAGTTCGGCTCTGCAGTGAGGCAGACGTTAGCCCGGCGCTACGATGAGATAGTACTTCATGCACAACACATCTGTGTTGCTGCAAACTGAACAGAGCTCTGCACGAGCACATGGAGGCTCAAACGTATGTAATGAAACTGATTAGATGTTATCGTTATAATACAAAATTTATTGTGGTGGCAACTACGATTTACTGACAAAATGATTTTGTCACAAACCAGGGCAGCACAACACTGGTTCTAGTTACACATTTACAAACATGTGTAATAAATCCACAGGATGTGACGCCTTAATGGAAACGCACTGCAATGTCGTCTCGATTCAAAGGATGAACTTTGGTTGAAGAACGCACAACTAGGGACGTAACGGGATGAAATTTCACAGTACGGTACGGCATCTACCAAAATACCACCATATACGGTATTTGACGGTATTAAATTCTTTCCCTCTTTTAATTAAGCGTACTACGGCCCATCGAAAAAACAAACAAGTATTTTGCTTTGACGAAAAATGTTGCTTTATTGAACTGAAAGGTGTGTGCTGGCTTGTGTGTGTGTCTGTGTATTTAACTAAAACTCTCACACATTAGCGTTGTAACATTTACATACAAATATTTAACACAAGGGTCCTCCTTATGAACTTATGTGTGTAGTACGGTGGGCACGGTACTACAGGGCTCAGAACCGTGGTTGCTTGATCCCGCGGGATACCTTAAAGCGGTGTACGGTTACACCCCTATCACAACAGCACTTCTTTTCCATTAAAAACAGCTAAGAAACTAATTCAGCGCTGTAAAGACTGATCTGGTGGAGTCCTCCCTACATCGTCCAGACAGAAACAGTGAGGGGAAAAACACAGTTGAGTCCTTTCCCTTCAGTAAATTGAAACCAGTTCACTAAACCTGCGCGCTACACCAACCTAGAGATGAATCCTCACACTCTCTCTCTCGCAGACGCACACCCGCACTCCTACCTTAAGGCCACACAAAGACTCCTCCTCTTGGGTGGCGGGGCCTCGTCGCCGTCAGAGTAGAAGCCCGTGTCCACGTCGCTGTCCTCCTCCGACTCCATCTGGAGAAGCCCAGCGAGAGAAAGCAGACAGGTTGTTGCTTTGGCTGCATCGGCATACACATTTACATCCAAAAACAGAGCTATCAGCAAACCTTTTGGACTGTAGTCTTCAGCCGTTTGCTGAACCTTCTCCCCTCCTCTTCCTCCTCCTCTTCTTCCTCCTCCTCATCGCTGAAGCCCTCGAACTCCTCCTCCTCGCTGTCAGACTGGCTGAACAGATGAGCCAGCTCAGCAGTTATGTACTTGGACTTGAAACACGGGGCCTGTAGGCAGACAGTATACTGGTTATCACATTAAACCAGGTTTGATGGACAGGATGACACGCAGACCTATTTTATGATTTAGGTTTTGGACTGGCAGTATTAATTAGGCTAATAAACATTAAGCCAATTCTACTGATTATAGCAACAATGCTGTTTCACTGTACAAGAACGGGAGGAATACACTGAATATGGAAACTTTTGCAGTGGGGGTGAGGTGGATGTCCTGTTTGCAGGTCGGGTCCGAGAAAGACCCGGTCCAAAATGTGGATCATACAGAATATGCTTTCATATGCGGCCTAGAGGATTTCTTTAATTAATTTTCACATTTTACAGCAGAGGGAGCACCATCCCAACCGTGGGCGTCCCCGGCTGCTGACTGAATACTGAGGGAACAATGACTTTGGTTCAGCTGTCCCACCCTGCAGCTTGCCAGAGTCACCCGACCAGGCTGGCTGTCCTCGGAGTTTAGCAGACCCAAACCCAAGGAAGTCCTTGTCACTATTGGGGCTAGTCGAGATCTTGTCTAGAGCTCATGGCTCGGTTGAGGGCAAAGAATAATTTTGGGGTCCACTCATGATGACGGTCTATAGGCTGGATCTGAGAGTGAGCCTCAGAGCACTAGACGAGATCGTCTTATTTGGGTGCTGAGCTGTAAGGAGAACCTTGGCTCAAGAGCAGACAAGACTGCATTTTAAGATCTTACAGTCTTCAATAGGATGTGCAAGAGTTTTGTCTGATCCAGGTGACTTTCCGCCTGAACACCCAGACAGACCGTCCCCCACCTGGATGTCACCTCCCCATGTCTGTAAGCATCTGCTCTGCAGTCCCTCTGTAGCTGACCTCTGACCACCCTGCAAGGAGGAAGGCTAGAGACATTTTCACTACAGGGATCAATAAAGTAGTATTATTAGTGTCATTACTATAGAGCGGCCTTTCAACGGAAAGGTCACAGGTTGGATCCCTACACCAGCTCCCTGAGCAAGACACTCAAACCTGTACGTACTCGTTGCTTAAACGTAAATGATCCCCGAGGGTGTGATGAAGGTCACATGCAGCCAGGAGCTCCGGACGGTGTGCCAGGACGCAAGCCACGCAGTGCAGCATGAGTTTGGGCCGATATGTCTGCTGGACCTCTGGACTGCAGCAAGATGCAGCTAGCTTAGCAGAGACATGCAGCTCGTTTAGGATGCGCGGTTAGCCCCCGTCCCAGTTAGCTGCTGAGCTCGGCCAAGCTAACAACACGTTGACGTTAACTTCGCTCTTAACAATGGTGCTCGTTTTGGGCATCTGGCAATGAACCTTTCTTCACCCCAGAAACTCACAGAAGAAGTGAAACTGCATTTAGCCGCGCCACTCGGCCACTTACCTTTGGTGTCAGAGTCATTTTTATCTCATTTGCACGACGCGTTTCCTTTCAGCATAAAGTTTTGCCTTGCCGCACGAGAACGAGTGAGTTGTGGTGGGTTTAAACAACAACCGCCGCGCGAGCCCGTGGCTGCAGAAGTAGGGGTGCAGTCTTTGATACACTTTTGTGTCGATTTGTTGTTAAGTTCAAAAACGATGTTTTCTGCGTTACGTAGCATCGTCGGGAATATAGAAAGGTTTCGCTAACTTTCGCGAAGTCCACACAAGGTGCATTGTTGTGATAATGAAGTTCCCCGGTGTGTCTATGAGCGGACCCTCGTCCCTGTCCCCCCGCACTCAGAATGGTACAGTCCCGGTTTCGCGCGAAAACAGCAAGTGGGCGTGGCCATGCTGCAGGGTCCAAGGTATAGTAACAAGTGATGGATCGCCTTCATCGCCTGTTTGTGGGCTGCCTGCGTTGTAAAGAGAAAAGTGAAAAGCAAAAGTGAAACGGCTGTTCAGTCAGAGGTTTTATCATTTGCAGAGGCCCGAGGAATCGGATTTTGAGTTTGGCCGGTGTTTCCCAAAGTGCGGTCCCTGGACCTCCAAAGGTCCTTGATGGGGTCTTCTGGAGGTTTCGCTTTACTATTTATTTTTTTCACTCAGTAGAAGTGAGCACAATGAGAGATTGTTTTAAGGATGGCTGTTTGGATGATAGGTTTCATCTAAATCATTATTCACTTACAGTACAGAGAGTTATTCAGTTCTGTATTAAATAATATATTACAACAAACGTTGTAATATACCCATTAGGCTTCCCAAATTAGGCTCTGTGAAAATGGATCGATTTGGGGGTCATTCCAATGAAAAAAGCTTAGAAACCCCTGATTTAGGTGACATTTAGGTGTCATTCACATAACATTAGTTAATAGTTATGTGGTTGCCCTGGTGGGAAATGGGTGGTAGGCTGCTGAATCTTCAGTTACAGAACAGCCTACTTCTTTCTGTTTGTGGTGTTTCTTTATCATCATTGTCATCACTTCGCCAGGCTGACACTGAAACAACACCTGCATCGTACCAAGCTTTGGCTGTTTATCTCTCCTCTGTCATTTTCTCCTTTATCCTCCACTGTTGTTTAGTTGTCACTGGCCTGCTGAGTAAAACGCTTGTTGCGATGACAGCAAAATGATAGAGGTTAACGGCATCAGGAAACCATATCGATGCACCCGGGGCTCGACCCCCCTCCCACTCCTACACACACACACACACACACACATTTATACACACACCAAGCACATAGCAGGGAGTGCTTTTACTTTGCTGTCACAGTTCATGCCAAGTGAAATCAGCTTAGATGAGACCAGAGGCAGCTGTTTTCACATTGTAAAGCTGTGCCCTTTCGGTTTCCCCCTCCCCTGCTACCACCAAATTGGTTGGCTTCCACAATTAGCCTTTCAAACTGTCTCCTCTTCTCACTCACTCCCTCTTTCTCTCTTCCCCTCTCCCACAATAGTATACCCACTTCTCCAGGCTTTATCCTCAAAGAGGCCTCCTCTAATTAGATTTGACCCTCGCTCCTCGAGGCGTTTCAGCCATGATACATTTGAACTATATTGTACCTCAATCAGTCTGCATTCATCAGCACGGCAGGGAAGGATTCTGTGTACTTTGCTGTCATCGCTCAAATTCAAATCCATCAAGTCTCAATGACTCTAAAGCCAAATAAAATGATTAAAGACTGTAAACAATTTTGGGAAACGTGAGAAGACTTACCCTAATAAATGAATTTTGTTTTTTCAGTGAATCGACCTTCAGGCCAAGTGTTATATAACACATCTCCTTACAGTTTCTTTTTCACAGCCCATTGTTTCCCCTCTTAGCTGAGAGCCACTCTAAAGTCCAAGTCGAAAACATTTCCTGCTCCTGTCTGAAACGCAGTGACAGAACAAAAGCAGCTGCCCCACGCGACAAGAAAACACCACCATGCTCCCCTTTCCCCCCGCTCATTCCCTCCATGCCTGTCCCTGTCCCAAATCCTCCTCAAGCTTGCTTCACTCCTCTGCTACTTGTGTTTCCCCCTCTTGTCCTCTCTCCATACCTCACTGTCGCACCTGGGTGTGACACACCTCTTTTTCCCTCACTTGTCAGAAAACAAAAGATGGCCTAGACACCCTGTCATTTGTATGTTTCCCTTCACAACTTGCTCATCTTATCATGAGTATTTTGGGCTGTTTACAAGCTATTTCCCCAAGCAACCCACTGGGCTGCAGAGACGTGATCAGTGATGTGGTTTCTCCCGCTGTCACTTGAGTGAGATGGGGTTTCTATATGCTGTGACGGGTTGTCAGGTGTCACAGGCCGACGTAAGGCTGCTGTTGTTTCATCTCAAAGGGAGAGGGGGTGGGTTTTGTGATATATTTGGGACATTATGTTTGGAAATGTCACACACATCACCAATCATGTCAACTAAAAAGTAAATGTGGACTTAGGATCAGAGGTCTTCAAGTATATATACTTCAGAAACAGGACGATGGACCGCACAGAAACCTTCATGTTGCTATAGCCCACAGTAGTCTGAGGTTATACCAGAATTTAGTACACGTATATGAATGAGTATGTGTGAAGGTATGTGTAAACAAAAGACCACTTGACACATGTTGGATAGGTGATAGGTGTAACCTTGTGGTTACATAAAATTAGCAGCTGCAGCTGTGCCATTCACATGTGTATCTGGCAAAACACACACACACGCACACACAGTATTTAGACAGCCAGAGTAGGGTAAGTGTATGTTCATACATGTGTGCGTTTTCACCCAGCATGTGCCTGCCCTTGTGTGTGTGTGTGTGCGTGAGTGCATGCGTGTGTGTGTGTGTACATCAGCTTTGTAAGGTTACCATGACTTGTTCCGGGTGGGCAAAAGCACTCTCCAACGTAAACCCATGCAATAACACACACATACACACACACACACAGGCACTGATGCATAAAGTGGTATGCACACACACACACACACACACACACACACACACACACACACACACACACACACAACAACAACAGACGTGCTCAGACCCAACCACCCCCACAGATCTAAAGGTAAATAATGGACCTCATACGAGCACCGCTAAGTTACAAAGGTCATGTCAA
>OMOV01003500.1:3065-19784 GCA_900312565.1 Beryx splendens
AGTAGCAATATGCGGTTGATGACCAAGAAACATGGCTTTCTTCAGAACTAGCCTATCCTGGCAAGGTGAATTGTGCAATTTAATACAACCTGGAGGAAATTTAAGGAAATAACAGGACAATTGGGCCATTAGCCTCAAAATTACAATGCCTGTACTTCCAAATAATTTGGTAGGAGCAACTTAAATTATGCATTCTTGGCTGATATGGACACAAGATGCTTTATTTCTTTAATTTCCAATGCAGGGCCTATTTTGTGCAACATACACATAGCTTTTGAAATGAAAAGTTTGTAATGGTCATCTGGGGCCCACTTAATGGTCTGTTATTGCATACTGGCTTGATATTTATGAATTTAAGATCCTTTTCGAGTCACGCCTTTAGGAAACAGGCAGGAGACAGTGAGGCTTGTGAAGTGTGGGCTAATGGGCAAAAGAAGCCCATAGAGTCCCATCTTTGACTGAAGACAACCCCTCGCTGGTGCAGAGATGTTGATTACTGTGGAGCATGCCCGAAGAGATGTCATTAATCAAGTTAATGAAACACAATGTCAATAAGAACCCTAACGAGATTCCCCTGCAAACCGATGGCCAGCCTGACATCAACATGAGAAACCCTGCTAATGGAGTCAGTGTCATCCCTCTCTGACGTCCTCGGTTACAAGCATTAGCCACAATGCTAGCATGGACTGAATGAGCACATGGGGGAAATGTGAAATAAAGAAAAAGAAAAGAGGAACACACACACACACACAACTCTGCATTGCTCCTGGGTGATTTATTTGTAGATGCAGAGAGCAGGACAATATTAGATTGGGCTGAGTTTTTGCCAGGTAACAGAGTGTACTGCATAAGCTGCGATAGAGGAAGGAAGGAGCTTAGTTATGCTTGAGTAACTTGTTTTTTTGCCTGAAGAAGATCTTTTGGGTTTACAATGTAAACATATCACGTCACAAGCAAACCTGTTTACCTGTGTCCCTTTTTAGTTTGCTTCTTCCTATAATGTATTTAAAGATGGCCATGTAAGTTACAAAAAGGTTACAAAATGTGGTGATTGGAATATCAAGCAGGCATAGGCATAGCATCGTTCCACCCAGAGCGACAGAGAGGCATCTGAACATCTGTATTGTAAATGACCGCAGCCTCCCAGGGACCAGATCACAGCGCACTCAGCGATGTTCCTGCTACTTTCCATATGGCCTTTTAATCTCTAGTTCTCACCCGCGTGCGGCATGTCAGCCAGTTATGTCCTTATTTATTATGTGACATCACGCAAATGACCCCTGAGTGCCTCAGATATGTCCTGTTGCAATTTGTTTCAACAATTACTTGTCTTTGCTTAATTGGGCAAGGCGGACGCCTCAGTGATCATCACTCATCTCCTCTGTCGCTTTTATTTCTCTCTCTTACTCAGGGTCTTTCTCCTCAGTGACATAATGATTATGTATCTGATCTCCCTTAATGCAGAGAGATGGTAAAATCCAATTAATTAAAGAAATACTGTAGCTTCTGTTTTAAGTTTAGTCATCAGTAGTATATTCAGTAACTATAGCAACTATAGGCAGCGAACCACAGCGTCTCAGGTGACATCATGCTGTAGTGTCCATGTTTGAGTTTGCATACTGCAGTTCATGTACATTGGCCAGTAAATACAAATATTTCCCCCCTGTTCCTAAACATGTAGTTTCCATTTCTAAATGTTAAAAACTAAGAAGAAAATTACAGCAACTAATTGTTGCCGATCCAATCAAGACAGCAGTAAGCAATGGATTAGGGTGTGGGGGAGCTTACAGTGGATGCTGCTGTGAAGCAATCCAGTAGATGTTTAATTTATCTTCAAGTACCTGGGGGATGCTGCATAAATTGGTCACAAAAAGCACTGTAAATTGGAACAGATAAGGTTAGTGGCTGCTGAGCTAATACATGAGCATAATTGCATGTAAAATAAAAAGATATAAAAAGAGGATACTGACTATGAGAGATCAACACCAAAATGGCTTGCAAACGCTAGGCTGCTGTGCATACCAGTAGAGCTAATTACATTAGCTGGCCATCAAACTGCAGCCAGCAACTGGGGAGACAATCAAGCTAGAGTTCAAGAAATATAAAAGAGCACAAAAAGAAACAAATGTAAGGAATGGGAAGCGATGTTTCAGCCGTGCAATAGCTCCATGCTTGTGAGTATTGGAAATAGTGATATTGGAAATGCGGACAGGGGGGAGGGGAAGTGATAGGTTGATGAAAGATATTTAACTATGCCTTTGCATTTACCAATTGTTAAGAAGAGAAAGAATTACAATGAATCAAAATCAAACAATTATGTAAATTGATCCACTCAAGCAACTAATCTGGATTACAGTTCTGCAACTAATCCATCCAGCTCCTCTTCATTAGAACATACTGTATTGATAGCACTTTTGTAAGAGGGATAAGATGTGCTCAGCTTTCACTAAGCACTTTCTAAATGGGTCCATATTATCATCATTAGACTGGGCTTACATACTGTATTTCCAAATATTCTAAAGATTTTAAGAGAAAATGTTCTTTTTTTGGAGTTCAATAATGTAATAATGTGATTATTGCATTTTTTTATTTATTTTTTTAGAAAAGCAGCAGCAGTGACAAAGCTATCTGATTGGTTCAAATGGACACTCCACTCTATATTCAACAGTTACAATACCCACAGATTCTTCAGAACTGGGACAAACTGGGCTTTAGTTTTGAAAAAACAAAATTTTACATGTTAAGAAATCTTATCAGACAGGCCAATGTCGTAGAACACGTTTTCAGCTAACAAGGATGTTTCAGTGCAGTCTCCTGATCCCCCACCCCCCACAAAATCCATGTTTGTGTCATTACTTGGTTTGAGTCTACACCAACAGACACAGCAAAAAACAAAACTGTTTTTGTTTGTTTCTTTCTTTTGACCAACACAGACACAGAGCATCAGAATCCTCCGTTCTGCTCCACAGTTACACACGTGTGCAAATAAATGTTGAATGATGACTTTTGTTCATTTATTACACCACCACAAATACATTACCGTATCTCATGCAACTTTATCTTCAGTATTAAACATATAACATAATCATTTCCAACGTCAAAAAGCATGTCTTTAAGTTCAGAGAGATAATATGAAGAGATTTATTTAAAATCAACTAAAAGTCCATCTGACGGAGATGACAGAGCTATAACAACTGATAACAGGTCATTATTTAAGTCAATTCCTATTCAATCCAAAGGATGAAATGAAAAGATGAAATGTGAAATGAAAAGATGAAATGAAAATCACCAAAAGAAGGTTTGACATGACAGTCCTTACTATGTAATCACATTGTATTTAAAGTAATAAAGAGTCATGTCTGATTTAAAATTATTCAATTAAAGTATTTACAAAGTAAACACCAAGTACTAGGCTTCAATAAGTAAAGTTCTATCTTCATTTTAGTTTTCAGCGATTACATCAAACCTCAAAACCATGAAACATTAAGTGTATCATGGTGAGAACATTATGTTTTATTTAAGTACATATGTTCCTAAAACAATGACAAGCCATATTAGCATTTACTATGATTACAAATGATTGTCGAGCCACCATAAAAGATGCGCTGGCGATATTTGTTAACACCATCCAATAGAAAACCTGACGCTGTTGATGTCTGACAGTGTTGACACAGTATCACATATTCACACGTCACCCATTTCTTCTACACTGGAGCCATTTTGTTTTCCCACTGACTACTGCCTCCGGGCCCTACTTGACATGCACACATTTAGTTCAGAATATGCAACAAATATTTCCAATATAAAAAGATAGTGCTGACATATGGTTGACAGCAGTTATATCAATAGGCCTATATGTCTCCATTATCAAAAAATAAATAAATAAACTTACAAAAACCTTGATGCATTACACACAAGTGGAAGGCAGATAAGGAGACCCCATATTACAGCTGACCATGTGGTTTCATGATGATGGTGACAGCAATCAGATAATAACAGTAAGTGCCGTTTAATATTCACTGTATTTGGATCGTTGCATGGTGTTCATGTTCCTCTTTCAGTTCATACTTGTATTTAACATTTTAACCCATTTTGAAGTTGTGATCTCCTCTCTGAGGACAAGTGGTTTTACAGGTAGTGGGATGATATGCAGTCACATAATTTACAAAAAGTATAAAAAATTTTTTTTAAATGAAACAGATGACCATTATGACTTTTCAACCAGCACTTTTTCACAGAGGATGTTTCCCTAGAAAGACCCAGGATTTGGTGCTTTGTCCCTGGCTTGCACCACGTCTAGAAATGCCCCAGGATTTATATCCGGACGCCATTACCTGTGGCCATCCTGCACATCCTGTCTGAACAAACATGTCACTGCTTTTCCCCGGCTGACGTTACCTCCTGTACTGTATGAGTTAAATGACGCTAACTGACGTCCTGGGTATTCCAGTCCGGATCGACATTTGATATGAAAGATAGATTAGATGAAACTTTATTGATCCCCATGGGGAAATTATGTCATTGCAGCAGCTAAAGTAATAGGATTCAGCACAAAACAGACAAACAGAATATAAGCAAACACACAGAATGTAACATAATCAATAACAGGAAGAGACTGCATCTGGCGTTACAACCATGTGGAGCCACTTAAAGAGAGCTTTGCCTGTTTTGCAGTACTGTGGATGGCGTTGTGTGGCATGTTCCTGGATTACCACAGTTGCAAAAAAAAACAAAAAACAGTCTGGATGATTGACATTGGTAAAATCAAATGACTGACCTTGCTTTCTAATACTGATGCCGTCTGTCCTTATTTCCCTGTCAGTAGAAATGATCAGCTTTAATGTTTTCTTTTCTCCTCTAAAGGGTTTTCAGACCACACGCAAACCTTCTTACACAGCCAAGCTGTTGTCACATCAATAAACAGATCAGATTTCAAATTGTTGTCACCAGCCAGCAATTTGAATGCATGACTCAAATTCCTGTCGCTCTTGTGCACAACAAGCTATGCAGCTATGGCTTGGTCCAAAAAAATAAAAAATAAAAAATCTGATTAGTTACAAGCTGCAGAGTGAGTGTTCATATTTTTTCCAGTTCTTGTCTGTTTCTTTTCTGGTCACCATATCTTAGAACAACAAATGTAAAAGCTTTAATGACCTAGCTGATTGTGTTAGATGAATCGGTGACAGGAAAAAAATGGACATTTATTTATATGACAATAGTTAGTGTTTAATCTGCAATGCTAACCTGTAATGCATCGTATCAGAGCAAACCCTTTCTCTGAGACAAAGAGAACAGCACCGCTCAGCATGCAGCTTTGTGCTACAAAGTCCAAAGCAAAGCAAACACAGCTGTCTGTAACGTGTCCTCCACAGCTCTCCTCTCACTAAAGACAGTGCTTGCTAGCTGATTAGCAGCTGGGAGATGCTGCCAAGGTCTCGGCTATTAACGCCATGCATCCTCTCATTTAACCTCCGTCTCAATCCTGATAGACACCATCTTCCCATTAGTTCAAACTCACCAAATTCCACAACAGTTCAACTTTTCCTTAATAACATATCCAAGGTAATTGGTTAGCTGCTCTGTGAAATGTAGATCTTACCAAGTGATTTAATGGAGTATTTTGTCTTAAAATTGTTTTCTTAGCAACGATGGTAACACTTTACAATAAAGGCACATTAATTAAGGGTTAGTTAATGCTTAATAAGCATTAACTAACCCTTAATTAACAGTTAGCTAATGTGTCTAGTAATCATTTACTAATGGTGTTCATGTTAACTACGTATTAATTTATACATTATTTAATAGTTTAGGATTAGTTAATGGTTAGGGTTATGGTTAGGGTTAGTTAATGGTTAGGCTTATGGTTAGTTAATAAGCATTAACTGAGGGCTAGTTAATGGGGTTAGAAATTGTTTAGCTTCAATCCAATTCAACCTGTTTCCAAAATATTCTTGAAACAAGTGGAATGTTCTGCCAAGTTATTGCAGTGAGTTGTGAATTTAATATAATAATAAAGACCAGGAACAGTGTCCCATGCAGAATGTTCATAAGACAATTATAATACATCTAGTTAATGTAGCTCCAAGAGTTGACACATTAAGGCAATAAGGGCCTTAACTTGAATAGTCATGGACTGCGAAGGAGAACCCTGCTCCCCATTCACCCTTTAAAAAAAGGTAAATAAACCTTTCATCTTAGGAGTTGTGAATGACCTTTAAAAGGCTTAAGCAGCATGCAGCCATTAGTTGGAATTGGCTTGGAAGAGCTTGGAACTGAATAACCAATAATTATCGTCGGTCATCTACATAGATTGTATATTGTATTTTTTTTATTTTTTTGCCTACTATTAGCTAGGTGAATGAACGTGAGTAAAATCCACAATGCCATGATATTCTTGTACGATACAAAGGCAGACAATCTCAGCACCTTAGGACTTGTTGCACTGAAATGTGAATAATCGCTCCTTTAACTGTATTTAAAGGTATCGCCGTGAGTGACACTGTCCCAAGCAGATTATTCAAATATCTACTAAGAGACCCTGAAGTGAGTCTTTGGTCCCTCGCAACAATGGAAACCAACCTTTTGGCTCATTTGCATAATAATTCTATTACTCTATATAGTGTTCACTACTGTCACAGAGTTCCAACAATTTCCCAGATCCCCATGCTTCTTCTAATGGGGGACAAATGCAATTTCATTTCGGCACGAGGACCTTGAAGGGTCAATTTGGAAATGGGCGCGGGAGAGCCCCCCTCCCCCCTCCCCCTCATGTTATCAAGCCATGTGATGGGGGGTGGGTGGGGGCTTTGGAAGACGTCGGCGGCAGCCAATCGCTGACTTTCGGGGACAAGCAATCACCAAGCACAGCATGCTGAAATAACCCGACCCTTGATGGCGGAAACTAAATTTGATTTAGAAAAAAAAAAAAAATCATAATGCAGTATTTTGAATATGATTTCCATATGGTAATAGGCTGCGCACTGAGACAGAAATAGGATTCCAACTGGCCTATTAGCACTGATGAATCCGTGAGAACGTCTGGGCTAAGAATCCAGGCTTGACTGAAGGGGATGCCACAGAAATTATAGTTTCTATAATTTATCTCCAACTTTGTCCTTCATTGGAAAAAACCTGTACTTAACTTCTGACCAGAAGCTTTAGCCTTCCCGAGAAAGACTGGAGAAAAAACTGCTAAAGCATTCTGCCATGCGCTAATGCATTATGGGTAGGGATTTTTTTTCCCATCGAAATTGTAAAAATGATCTGCCTTAAGGATAAGTACACAAAGTGGAATTTTCGACCGGTTGGGTGTCCAGACACATTTGATATCTTCCCTTTGGCTTTGCACATTTTAGTCTCTTTTATATCAGTTACAGCTACAGCAACCCAAAGCAAATAAAAAAACATAGACCTTTCACAGCTTCATAAAAATGTGACGCTACCCATCAGTCTCCATAAACGTCTATCCTTTGTGCAAGTTTAAGAAAAGGCACAGCCATTTCAGTGGGAGAGAAAAACAAACAGCCTTTCATTTGTTTGTTGCCATTTAAAAGTTGAACATAATCCCCCTATTTTCTCTGGCAGATTTCAAACTCACTAAAGAGCCATGGAAGTTTGCAACTTTCCCAGCAAAACTTGAGCGAAAGGCATATTGGCTAGAGTTCAAGATTTCAAGTGTTATTGAAGACATTACACTGGAGTCCTTTTGAAGTAATGGAGGCTCTGTGAGAGTGTTTCCAATTTGATTCTGAATGAGGCATACAGCGGGAGTGATTTAGCCTGGCAGGAATCACAGGATAAAATTTTGACATAATGTCACTTTGACTCAGGGCGTGTCATTTCCATTCCAAATGACAATGCGCTTAACAGTCGGCTGAAATAGAAACAGAGAGAGAGAGGGGGGAGAGAGAGAGAGAGAGAGAGATGGGAGTGAGACAAAGCAGGACGGATTTGGAGCGTGGAAAAGAAAATGTTTGCAGAATGCAGGGAAGCAGTTGTTTGATCAGCCAGTTCTGAGTGCGCTGCTGTAACTCTGGAGTTTCGTTGCTCATTTGTTCTTTTGTCGCTCTGATGAAGAAGTGATCAAAATGAAACTGCTCATTCATTGCTGCTTATGTTAGAAATAGAAAAGTTGATTTGGCTCAAAGTTGGCATTCCCTATCAAATGAACACCCATGTTACACCCACCATGCAGAATATACTTTCCTTACAGGATTTCTTTGTAAACAAACATGCAGTCTCTGGTTTTTGCTTACCCTATTCTGAATAACCAGTGGTGGAGGAGTGGGGTGGGGTATTGATACATTTTTCAGGCATAAATCTACAATTTTTAATCTCATATTTCCATTTTTCTCCCGTATTGATCCATTGTGTATCATCAGCGGGGCTTTGTGAATGTGTTAAGCTACCTCGCAACAAACAGAATAGGGTGCCCCATCAACATCAGCAGCATGATCAATGGGAGAGACGGCTTGGGTCAACAATTTCAAAGCCTGTGTTTACTGAGGCAAAGTATTGGAGCAAGAGGGGCCAGTGGAATAGAAGGCACAAACTGGAATCAATAGAACAGCTATCATCATTTGCAGGGTTTATTAATGGCTTTGCCCCAAGCCGGGAAAAAAAGAGTAACACTCACTTGCATTTAGGCAACACTCCAGCGCTTATGGAGCTCGGTTCCTATCAATCATCACAGTGTACGTTGCTCTCAGCAATGGTCTGGCTACTTCCATTGGCCTCACAAAAACACTCCCCTCAATCAATTAATGAATGGCATCAATTATGTGACCAAGCTGCCAAGATATACAAATGATCCAGAATGGGTCAAAGTCTAAAGGCTAGCAACAGTGAGGCTCAATTTAATTCACTTTCTTACTGTGGCTCAACAGAATGTTCATGGATTTGAAAAGGTATTTCCACCTGTACACAACTGACACCGGTATCATCAGTCACCCAGGATACAGCCACGAGGCAACGAGTGTTTCCACCAAAAGGTGCGAGCTATCGTTGTGGTTGTCAGATCATTTCCTGTAGGTAAAACTCACTCACTACATTTACTTACTGAGAGACTACAGCAAGTGTCATCTGCTATATCAGACAGCAGAGAAAGAGACACACCGCCATGTATGGCAGTTAAATGGTTTCTACAGAATGTGGCAGTTGAAGAATAGGGGTTCAGTTCAGTCGAATATCACTGCGGTGTAAAGCAAATGAACAAATCCATTTTTCCTGCTGTCAAATCAAATTGCCGAACGCTTTGTGACAGATGAAAAAGAAAAGACATACAGTAAAGATCTACTTTTTAGCGTTGCCAGACAATATAGACAGTTTTTTTTTATTAATATGGAGGATATTATAAAAGATATGAAGATGAAGATATGATTTTAAAAAGAAAGAATTTGGTTTAAGTATGAACTGATCCACGAGCTATCAACCAAAAGCAATGACATAAAACCATAACAGAATAATGGGGGAACTACAAGACAATAGAAAGATGGGAGGATTATCACTTCTCACAGTCCATGAAAGAATAAAAGGCCCGGCTAATGAATTCAGCTGATTGAGCGAGCTTAGCTTGGTTTATCTCTTGTGTGGTTTTATGCTCTCCGGCGTCTACACAGATTAGACACTGCGGTTCTGGCCTTGTGGTACAGTACCATGTCCGTGGGATTAGCCCACTTTAACACAGCTCCCGCAGTCTTGACCCACAGACTCAAAGTGTAGTCCTACTTGAGAGGGCCCGCTCTAAAAGCCAGGGAGCCTGATCCAGGATTACCATATCTGGACCCGCTGTGCTGGGATACACTGACATGAATGGCAGGGCAAAGATCTTGGAATGATCCTCCTGCCTCTCCCTCTCCTCTTTCACTCTCACCCTTAAACCACAAGGCAGAAGCAAATCAGCATCACCTTGTCCGAGGCTTCGGTAAATCTGCAGTGCCTGCAGTGGCATAATGTTGCTGGAGATGATGTGAGTACTCTGGAGGAAGGGTTTGAAGGTACTGAAGGTATATTTACAGTCAGAAGCGGCGGTTGTGACTGTGTCACTCTGTCACTGCGTTCATTACAAGGCACGAGTGTTAATTGGAAACAACACAGAATACGATAGAAACTGTGCTGCATTGTTTCTTGTACAGTATCTTCCAATGCATAAAACACACCCTTCCCATAAAATCATTTGCTACAGGACATAGAAGTCGTAGAGTCGTCTGTTATCCGTTTTATGCTTGGCCTGTATTCCTCCGCCAAGTGTTCTTTTATTGTAGAATTGGGAAACGAACAATGTGTGCACTCTGCTGTGAATTCTCCTCGGAAGCCTTGACAAGGCTTGAGAGAAAGATAAAACAGGCATCAAATAGTCGGATCTCCATGTATTTCATTGTGGAGGCTGAGTATCTTGCTCTGCATGCAAATGAAAACAGGTTTTCTTTAGAGGTACTTGCGCTTATTTCTATCTTACCATAAAGATGGAGTTGGGCCCACGGTAATCCACAAGAATCACACCACCCAATTTACAAACAAAATAAATGGTCAGATGTTTGTTGAGTGCAACAATAACATGTGCAGAATGTGGATTTTTTTTTTTTAAGTATGGCATATGGCAACAATATCAGTAATACAGTATGTCCAGACAGCAACATTGGCTTCAAGGGAGTAGCGTATTTATTAAAGTAGACAAGCAAGTGTAAATCCCCATTTCAAACAAAACTGCAGTGCATATTCCTCATCCAGTTGAGTTTACCCTCAGTCATGATACCGGAATATTTACCACAGACCTTCATTCTGCAGTGCTAAACACAAATTAACACATTAAAGTAAATTGGGCTGACCTGTCGATAAGCCATGTCTTTAGCAGAACATCAAAAAGCCTCCAATAGCAAGCCTGAAGACAACCCGGCAAATGAAAAAGCCTCATCATTATCTGACTTTGCCCATATTCTTCACACAATATGAAATGAGTGAAATTGTGTCTGCAAGGAACAGGCGAGACGTTCCCCGCTGTGGGCGCTATAGTTCATGTGCCAGCGTGCGCGGGGGAAAAAAACTGGAGAACAACAGTAGCCTGAAGATTAGAGAAGCTGGCTTGTGACAGAAAAGGTTCCCAATTTGAAAACTAGCTTGGGCTGGGAAAATCTGGCTGTGGAAAGTGAATACACTCCCCAAGTAACTGTTGTCATCGTCGTTCCCTCGAGTAAGATACTGAACCCTGTTTTTTTGTTTTTTTTAGCACAGAGGGTAGACCAGGGTTTTGATTGCCACTGGGTCATGCATGCTAAAAATGCAGTGTAAAACACTTTGGATGAAAGTGTCCACCAAATGGCAAATGTTATGTTTTAACCCCCAGCTCCCATGTGCGAGTGAATGTGTGTAATCCTGCAAGTGCTCCCAGAAGCCATTGCTGTGAATCAGAATGTGTTCTGTCAGGTTTGTCTGGTTGAATAATATGAAGGTGTTTTCCTAGCAAAACACCTGAGACCTCGCATGGCATTTACACTCACAAAATATTCACACACCCGTGTTGCAAATCTGAAGTCATAGAAAAGATTCACAAATGTGCTAGTTGAATAAATGCAACAGCAGCTGCATATTTGTGATATATTTGCTCACATTTATGTTGTTTTTTTTCTTGAATATATTTTTCTAGTACAAGTAACAGTGATTGTTGATCTCTCAGGTGTTTTGTTAAGCACACGCACGCACGCGCACACACACGCACGCACACACACAGAAAGACATGATTGGTACCCTCTGTTAAGTATCATTAACCGCTGAGAGGACACAAACAAGCTGCAAACTCAGTTGTTATGCTTTCTAAACAAGCACTTTCCAAGCTTAAAAAAGTTGTATTATGAAACAGGCAAAAAGGTATTGCAATTATTTAAAAGCAAAATAGAAAGCAGCACATCACTACAAACACTTTGCATTTACTATTAAGTGAAGGTCGGGCTAGGAGAGCGATAAATAAAGAATATAGTGTTTATAAACTGCTTATTTTTGTAGGACACTGTGGCATCTGATGATACTTTGTGTTCAGAATAATGCGATTGAATTGAGCCAAATCAAGGATGCTGCATTTGTGGTGAAAATGTGGCTGTATGAGATTTCATGGGAAATGATATCACTGTCCCTCTGAATTCTTTTCATCTTGCTTCTTTGATGCAAAATTGCCTTGGTGCAGCCGCACACTTAACAACATGATAGAGTGGCTGCAATACTTCCCTTTCTGCACACAAACACCGAATCTCACAATCCTGTTTGGTCGTTTTGTGAGGCACAACTCAGACTTCTTTGTTTAGTGTTATCTCTTCAGCGTTGTTATTGAGATCTGTGTGTGCAATATACCGTATATTTCTTTCTAAAATGTTAAGTGGAGCTTCAGATGGGACTGTTCAACTACCACTGACTCAGAATTAATGTGAAATCACTTATTTGAGGACAAACTCCCCGAAAAATGACACTCACCGAGGGCATTTATGTAAATAACAAGTCAAGCCAAGTCATGCTTATCTTTATTATCACTGAGAGGCAAATTCTGTTAGCAGAATCATCCACATTTAAAACACACACACACACAAATTAATAACTAAATTCGTAGCAAAATTAAAATATCACCCAATGCCATTCTCCTCCAGTAGACCTGACTCATGTCAAAATGCTTCAAGTGCCTTTTATTTGCTGGCATGTCCATTGTAAAGGCTGTTTATGCTGCAGTGAGGGAGCTGCCAAAATGCTCATTTGGTTTTCCACACTGAAATGGATGGCGACTCACTTTCCTGCTGGTGTTCCTGCTGGCATATTTGACAGTTCTTCCAAATATGTGGCGGTTAAGACTGCATGGATCCAAACATAATGTACAGACAATGTGAAGGGACGCAGCCCTTTGCTCCACAGCCTGGTAGAAATGTCTCAGTGGACTTAAAAATAGATTGGATTTTCTAACATTAAACTTGTTTTTTGCTTAGCTGGGGTAATATAGGGTTAGACCGATATAATAGACCAATATATTGGGGCGACATGCTGTTTCAGAGGCTTTGCCATCATGCCAAGAATAGAAATCTGGGTGAGCCACTGAATACTGGTAATTTTTTAGAATGAAAACTATCAAATTTTAAGATATTGAATATTGGCCCAATATTGGTGACTTCATTCTAAAAATATCAGTACCAGTCTTCAAATATCCAAAGCAGTTGAACCTTAACATAAGCCAAAAATCATTTTGGAGAAAATTCCAGTTGATCATTTTTGCCTTAAAGGGGAAACTGAAAAACAAAGCTGCTCTATCCCGCACCTGATTTGAAACATATCCCAAAACTGAGAACAGTCATGCACAAAATCCTTTCTAGAAATTCAACTCAAAAAACAAAGACTGACAAACAGCTATCGAATGAAATAAGGATCTTAGCAAAATTTGTTTTCTGAAAACCAATTACCCCAAAGGGTGGGAAAAAAATAGCGCTCAGATGAATGGGAAATGGCTCTATAATAGATCATCCTCAGGGCTGGACACGTCTGCTCTCAAAACAGAAACCAAACAACAACAACAAAATCTTTTAAACGACTCCCACACTGGGCAGTCAGTCATTTGCAGCCTTATCATTCTATAGATATTTATAATTATCTTGAATATGTAGGCTACTTAGTTTTGCATTATCATATTTTGTTGTCCACATTTGTGTCTCTTCTACAGGAGCTCCAACGGGAACAAATTAGTGGAACAAAACACTTGATTTATTTTTGCCATGTTTCCACGGCGGGCAGCGATTTTATGCCATATGAATTCACAAATGGTGTTTATATCACCTTCCCACGTCAGCGCGCCTGGTAAAGCAGCATTCTGTAAATCAAACACAACAGTTTCAACGTTGGATCATAAACGCATTTTAGAGGGTGATAGGAAAACTGAAGCAAATCAACCAGTCCATTAATAAAGGGAAGTAGTTTCTCAGGGCAGTGGTTCTCAACCTTGGGGGCTGGGACCTCCCAGGGGGTGGGTCCCACGGGGAAAGGGACGGGGCACGAGATGACTTATAGGATAGGGGACAAATAACATTTCTACCATAGAAATTCATGATCATGTCAGCTTTTTCAGCTTTTCCTCTAATTTTTGCTTGTGAAATACTGATTCGTTTTCAGCCTCCAGGCCTCCTCTGATAATCACATGAAACAACCTGAAAAGGGAAAAACATTTTTTGGTTGAACTGTTCACCACTCTGTATATGCAGCCTGCGATGGGGGGCTGTGAGTAGGCATCGCTTTGTTTTAAAGGGTCACGAGCCAAAAAGGTTGAGAACTACTATCTTAGGGTAGAGTGCTTTGTAACCATTTCGCTGGCGAGGAGATGACGGCCACAAATGGAGGAGGTCATTCATCTCCTGCAGGCAAGTTTTTCATTGGGACGGGAAGTATAACAGGCCGCCTCCACAGGGCGGGAAGGCAAAGAGAGTTAATGGACAATTTGAAGAGTTTGTGAAAGCGAAGAGCTGGGCACATTATTTAACCGCTTTCAAGCACTTCACGTCACACATCAGTCTTCAGGTTGCACCGTTTCCCATTGCTTTGCACAGTTTCTATGAAAATGTTCTCTCAGGTCTGTATTCATTATGTACTGCAGGATGTTTGATTAGCATTTCTACACCCCAGCATAATGAATGGGCAGACTGGGCTTGTTTGTTGTCTGCATATTTTTACCCATATCTCAGCATTTGTGATTGTGCAGCTCTGTTATCTCCCAGGCCTGGCAGCTTAAGGGCTTGGATTTTCCTCACTTGGAAGCTCCTGTGCTCCCGGGCAACAGGTCCCTCTAATGATGGGAAATTATGCCTGTGGCACGTCAATTACGGTATGGAGGAAAAATACTGGGGAGCAGATGCGATTCATTTCTTGGGGCTTAGCATTCTTCTCATAAGAGGTTTTCTGCACTATTGCAACTTCCGTTTCACTCACAGCAGGCTGCCTCAAAATAGCACCATAATAACTGTTAAATAACATATATATCAAATATTTTCATTGAGTTTGACCCATTCTATGAGTATTCAAGTATTGCCAGCACCACTTTTCTCAATAAAACAAAAAATCTTCCTCTTGACTGATATTTTGCCATTTTATTTCACAATTTCCACAGGACAAACAGGCAAAACAGTGTCGCCTGCTTTGTGTGGGAGGCATGTGTGATATGTGATTTTTACCAAGCACCGATGGCCTGTGAAGGCCTATTTCCTGATCATAGTCAGTCTGTCATTCTGGGTGACCCCATCTCCACAGTGACACAGGAAAGCAACAAAGCCATGTTCCAAAGCACGAGGACCCTGCTGTTTGGTGGCCCGCCTCCATATGGCACCCGTGTGGAATTCCTCCTTTTTAATTAACACCTTTCAGCAGTCTTGTTTTCATGCAGGACAGGTCATAGATGCGCAAAACACTCTCTCTGGAAGAGGCACAGGCAGGACGTCTAGACGGAATTAGCGGGAACTTCCCTGCTGTCTGACCTTTTTTAAAACACTGATTAAAGAGCAACTCATCCAGACGTAATCACAATTCAAAATGTAGGTCATTACCACTATAACATCTAGTTCAAATGTCTACGTGACTGCTCACCCTAGATTTGGCACAATGTATGGTTACATCAGTCCTGTGTATTGTTAAATGTTTTAACGTGCAGATATAATTCATTCAGAGTGCTTTATTCTGAACAGGCTAACATTGAGTGTTTCATTGCCACTGTTTTTTGCGATAAACTTGGAGTTGCACTTGGAGCCTCTTGTCGTATTTCAGTGTATCAATGTTGCTGAAGTACACTTGAAAATTCAGTCAATTTGGTGGCACTGAACTATGACACTATTACAGAGTCAATTAGGTAAGCTATACAGTCTAAAGTGCTCCTAATCTTAGGGCTTACTGTGCAGATTCAGCTCTGCCTGAGGCATTTTGGGACTGTAGTCATAGGAAGGAGGTCAGGCAGAAGTCAATTGGTTTGATTGAAATCACCGCCCTTGCTTCAGAAGAGAGGAGAAAAATTAAATACAACATTGTGCAACCATGTCGTTTTTTTGTGGCCCTCGCGCTGGAATGGCCGGGGGCGTGGATCGGGCTGTGTCCGTCTCTCCGTCAAATGCAATATCTCAGGTGATATCTCAGACACCACTGTTCTGATTTTGACAAAGCTCGGAAGGATGACATCACTGCACTGTGTTCCAGCGTTTAAAAAACATCCATGGATTGGCCTGAATAAAATGAATAGTAAAAAAAAAGTTGCTTAGTTAAAAAAAAAAAACTTAAACGTGATATCTTAGACACCACTGGTCTGATTTTGACTAAACTTGGAGGGGCGATGCATTTTGGACTGATTACTCTGATTGGCCTGATGGAGGAAGGTCACAGGTCACATTTTTTTTCTTGTATCTTGTTATCTTGTTACTGATTGGCCCCAGCTGTGCCTGCATCGTTCCTGAGGGGACGACATGTTTACTTGTTTTATTTCCACACTCCAATAAAATTCCAGTGTTGTATATTTATTTATTTAATTATTATTTTCAGGCATTATTTATGCTTTATTAGACAGTGACAGTGAGGTATGGGGGAGAGAGAGAGAGAGAGAGAGAGAGAGAGAGAGAGAGAGAGCGAGGGAGAGAGAGAGAGAGAGAGAGAGAGAGAGAGAGAGAGAGAGATGCGGATGTGAAAAGGGAAGGCCCCTTTATCTACACGGACAGACGCGCACAGGAGTGA
>OMOV01003502.1:1690-13152 GCA_900312565.1 Beryx splendens
GTGACTCATGAAAGTATGCATGCAGGGTCTGCCAGCCCCAGTACGTGATCAGACACGCTTCAGTCTGAGGCTGTCGAGGCATGCAGGGAGAAGTGAAGTAATCAAACTGAAACTAACTGTATCCCACATGTATTTTTCTTTGTGTAAACCTTGCATGACTGTCTTCAATAACCAATGGTGTTCAGTCACTGTCCATGTTTACTGTGTGGTTTATGTTTGACTGAAGTTACTGCTTGATTTGACTGGTGAATGAAAGTGTCCATCAGTCAAGAGGAGGCTCCCTATTCATAAGCCCTTTTGTTGTTTACAGCCATCTCATGACCACGTATTCATGCTCCCCCAGTGGTGAGTTTTGATCCAAGATCTAGCTGAATGTGAAAACTGTTGACAGGGAAAGTAGCTCTCTCACACACCAAATGATGTCTGCAGGTTATATCATTGCCTTTAGCTCAATTGAACCCAAACGGGTGAGCCTAATCTCTCAGCGTAACAGATGTGTGATGAGCTTGTGGGTTGTGTGAATGCTGAGACGTGAATGAGTGTGATTTCTCTCTCTATAATCACACGATTCCTAACAAAATTTCACAGAGAGCCACCTGTATGGGCGTTCCAACGCAGGAACAGAAACTTCTGCTGATTTCAGTCATGGGAGCTTCAGCAAAACAACCACAGGAAATGTTGAGAAATGGGACACAGGACACAAATGCGGATATATAGTCTCACGTCACAACCACACGGCTGCTTAGATGTGACTGTAGTTATCGAATCTGCGGAAGACCACATGTGCTATAATTCTTCCAAAGCACTGGATTGAAACGCACAATTCAGTGGAGAGTTCCCAGTATAACATCAAGAAGTATTATCTCCTCTGAATCTGCAACATACCAACAATTTATTTCTCATGGACTAGAAATTGTGACTTTTAAACTGGACATCATATCTTTCCTATGTTAATTTTATTTTCTTCAGTTAATATTTAAGCACTAATATTCACCTACATGATCATCACTGAGTCACCCTTCACTGTGATTAACATTTGATTCACTAAATGAAAATGTCAGACCCATTCAGACAGGTCATGATCCTAATTAGTGTACATTACCTCCCAGATGGTTAATAGCTAGAACCTGTATATAAAAATAATCCTCTATTTATCATCTATTGACAGTGTTTCATGGCAAAGACTCATATCCCAGATGAGGAGCCGTCAGTCTGTTTTTATTTTGTCAGCTGCCATGCTCAGTGTTTTCATTACACCACAAAAATGCCAGTACAATGTCAGATTGAAGTGAACTTGATGCTTTTCTGTCCATAGCATGCACTTTTATGCCTCATTGCTCTGACTGGGAGCCAAAGTGCTGTTTCTGGGCTCTGAAAATATCATAATGTGGACTTTTTAAAAAAAAATCTCCCAACGCTTTCTAGAGAAGTTTCATCTTTAGTGAGCCGCAGCATGCCATACATTCCCTCAATTACACTTGACTGTCTCTTCTGATCTGATTTTACGACTGCCAAGTCACACTGGTGCTATTTTCGTCACTGGGTGGCTGTTGAAAGTCTTGTGAAAGGTGAAGCAATTCTGGTTTCAGAAAAAGTCAGTAACTGCACATTCACAATGAACTCGTTGGTTTGTCCTCAGCTGGGGGAAACAGTTTCTTTATTCACAGAGCTTAGTGAATGAATTTTCCCAGTGCGTATCCAACAGATGTTGCTTATCAAACCGCTTACGCAAATTCCCTTTATAAACAATCTGACAATGTTGTTTATGCTTTCCAGCTATCGTTTCCTCGTCGGGTCATGCTGCCTGATCCTTGTCTGCTGACCATACTGAAGTCATGGATTGGCAGGAAAGGAACAAGTCCATGACCTCTCCTGACCTCTTGTGTTGTTCTGTTTCACAGAGAAAATACAGAGCTCCCTGCAATCACAGCTCACAGGTGGCAGACGCTGACCCCATGTGACCGGATTTCAGCGCTGAAACCGGCTTGGTCCCCCTCTCAGGAAGGTCACACTTCATCACACTCAAAGCTAATTATTCTGGAACGCCTGTTCACCCCTCGTCTCAGGGGCCACCACGGAGTTAATGGCGCTGTGCCTCGGACAAGTGTTCAGCAAAGACAAAACGTTCAGGCCGCGGAAGCGTTTTGAGCCTGGCACCCAGCGCTTCGAACTCTACAAGAAGGCCCAGGCCTCGCTGAAGTCCGGCCTGGACCTGAGGAAGGTGGTCCAGCTGCCGGAGGGGGAGAACATCAATGACTGGATCGCTGTGCACGTGGTGGACTTCTTCAACCGGATCAACCTGATCTACGGCACGGTGAGCGAGTTCTGCACCGAGCGCACCTGTCCCATCATGTCCGGGGGGCTGCGGTACGAGTACAGGTGGCAGGACGGGGATGACTACAAGAAGCCCACCAAGCTGCCTGCGCTCAAGTACATGAACCTGCTGATGGACTGGATAGAGTCGCTTATCAATAATGAGGACATCTTCCCCACCAGAGTAGGTGTGTGAGGAGTCCAAATGAAGTGCAAAAGACATATCAGTGTCAATCTAGAGTCCTGGGCCGTTCTCCTCCATTAAGCTCTCAAATGGGACGGTAGAGGTTCAGACAGGTTAATTACACAACAAGCGTGACATTTAGATCAGATTGAATGGGTGACTGTGGATCTATTGTGTCTCATCAATACTAGAGCTGACAATCAACATTTATTAGAGGAGAGAATTTATTATTTACACGCATAATCTGTACATTGAGTAGTAGAGACACATTGAAGAGAAAAAGTAGGACCCGCAACACTATGCTCCACTTCACCTTTATTCAAAAATATATCAAATATAACGTCTCAGCCACAGTAGGCCTTCGCCAGGTCTACACAGAGACCAGAGACTGTGTCTTCGACAGGATGAAGGCCTAATGTGGTTGAAATGTATTTCATGTAAAAAAAAAAAAAGAAGGACCAAGTTATAAAGCCTTTGTTGCATGGCTAATTCATATTGAATTTGTTAAAGACATGTTTCGGCAATGTGTGTAATGAGTATGAATTAGCCATGCAATAAATGCTTTCTAAGTTTTTCAGCTAAAGAACAACTGCCTTGGTCCTTTCCTTCTCTTTTGTATAATTTTGAAATTCCCTTACCAAAGAGCACTTTCTTTTTTAATGCTAATTCCCACTGAAGCGCCTTTTCTGCTTTACATTTATTCCATTTAACAACTTTTTTAATAAAGGTGCAGTGGAGCAAAGTGGTACCTTTCCTCTTTATTTGCCCTTTTTTCGACCCAGCACCAGTGTATAATTACTACTTGCTGAAATACATTGTCCATATGAATCAAATTCCATGTAAGAGACTGACTATCCTTTGTAAGAACAGTCCTGTAGAAGAGGAATCACTTACAGTTTTTTTAATCAGGTGAATTACAATTATGGCCCATACTGTGCTTTAATTATTGAAAATGATGGCATTCTTGTCTCAGATCTAATCAAACCATTTCCCTGGTGGGAACCATTTCATTTCGGTGACAGCTCTTCCCTTCTTCACACTACAGGTGTTCCCTTCCCCAAGAACTTCCAGCAGGTGTGCAAGAAGATCCTGAGCCGCCTCTTCAGGGTCTTTGTGCATGTTTACATCCATCACTTTGACAGCGTCTGCAGTATGGGAGCGGAGGCCCACATCAACACCTGCTACAAGCACTACTACTACTTCATCTCGGAGTTCAGCCTCATTGAACACTCCGAGCTGGAGCCGCTGGTGAGAAGTTAGGGAGGGTGAAGGGTGAAGACGGGGGTCAGGAGAGAGGGGATTAGATGGATGTTTTGTATGGGAGGTTGTCAATATCACTCGCATAACTGTCCGTCTAGCAAAAAAAACATCATCCTGACACTTATAACCTCCACTGAGGCTGTAGTTTTGTCTTCATATCACAGAACAGTGTCTTTTCTCTTCTAGCGCACAACACAAAGGAAACATTTTTTGTGTGTCTGCTGAAACCACATAAACCAGATGATTACTGAGTCTAACTGTGGGAATAAAACACAAGACTAAACGGTATTCTTGTTAAGATATGAAATGGCATCTTTGATTCTCCATTTGGCACCGCGAATGGAATCAACAATGCACTATTTTCCCCCAAGTTTGCATCGTAAAAGAAAGTTGTTAAACTGCTTTGTAGAAACTGGGTTGGTTTGAAGTAACAGCCATCATAAGAGAAAATGGCGGCTTTGTTCAGTCATATAACGAGTCAGAATTTGTATATTACCTTTTGTTGCTTTATTCCAACAAAGGGACCTCCATCACATGTGAGCAGATGGAGAATGGCGCTCCCAGCATCAATAAAAGGCCTCAGTAATCATCATTATGAAGCCAAGGCTATGTAATTCCCCTTGCAAAGTGAAATAGTAATGAGACATTTATGTCAACACACTACAGGGAAGATAAATCTTGTAAACATAACAGTATGACAGACTCTATTTTATTGTCCTACTTGTAGCACCCGAGGCAATTTTTTTATTGTCATTGTTGTGGGAATGACAACAGTGTTGATTCTCATGATAAGAAATAAGTGTGTGCTTGTTACTGTCTGTCATATTAAAGACTTAGATTGCACTTAATAATTATCATTCATCTCATGGCACGTTGTTAATGGGAAGTGTTAAATATGTCCTTTGTCTTCTCTTCCCACAGAAAGCAATGACAGAGAAGATATGTAATTAAACGAAAACCACTTGGACAATGGAGTTTACATTTCAACATTCCCTGAGCCCCGCGAGAAATCACCGGCTTCGAAACCGAAAAACTCAAAAACGAAGAACATTGTTTTATGGATTTGAGCTGTGAGAGTGGTTTTCTAAGTGTAACTAGGAATGTTCATTAACTTAAACTTGACACACGTCTTCACATTGTGGCCCCATACCTTAACAGACCCTTTTGGTTAATCGTGGTGCTTTGATGAGCAGCATCCCAGGACTTTGTTTTAGTCTGTAACTAGATTGGCCTCTACATGGCTTTGTACGTCTTTTCTCTTGTGCATGTTTTGAACCTTGTTTATGTTGGACCTTTGTATACTTTTTGATATATTGAGCCTTATTGTGATGAATGAAACATTTTATCTGATAGCAGTGTTCGTCTAGTTTGATCTTATACTAAGGACATAAAAACGCAGGCTAATAATGCAGAAAATTATTGCACAAGCGGCCTTATGTACCACACAAAAACATTGGGACATAATTCTCTTTTCATTTCGAGGAAACTCTATTTCATAGGAGTGAAAAGTGAATATATTTACAGCAGGATGAATGCTGATGATACTGAGTTAGGCTATTTATATCTGCTGCTTAGGTTTGACCCTGTATCGGTCACAAAGTGACTGTTCAGCCCAAACTCAAGACTGACAGATCCTTCCAGAATAACCTAGAAATAGACAGGGACCAGTAAAGATCTGCCTCCTTTAAAAAAATAAAAATAAAGTATGTGACGTGGGTGGTATTTCCCCCAGTGATAACCTGTCAGACTTCTACTGTATAAACGAATGTGTAAATAAAGGTTATCATCATGCACAAAAAATCCCCACTACGTGGAGTGGGGAGTGGCGAGGTGTCAATCCAGATGACGTTCCAGCGGGCTCCACATTTCTGACCAATGGGAGTTAGGAGCGTGTAGAAGGGGGCGGGAGAAATGTGTGTTTACGTATTTTTCCCGCCCCTGCGTCACTGGTCAGCTCCGCTGCTGCTCTTCATGGATGTCTGCATCAGATGGCAGAGGCTTTGACTGAGGGATTTGGCCAGTTTGGAGACAGGTTCCAGGTTAGATGCGTGTGTTATTTCATTTTTGCTATGATATTAACAAGGCGGCGTCTCACTAAGAACCGTCTAATGAATGTTAATAGGAGGGACAAACTGTTTAACGTCAACGTTAGCTAACTACTACCTGTTAGTTAGCTTGCTAAGGCTAACGTATAGGATAACGTTGGCCAGTAACTTACACATCCTAGTTAGTAACGTCAGTTAGCCAGCCTACACTGACTTATCTTACTACCTTTTCATGTCTTAGCCTTAACGTTACTACATTGTTCCCGTCTTGCTAACGGTACGTATATGTTTGCAACTGTTGCCACTGAAAAGCAACGAAAAGCGTTAACTTAGGTAGCTGGGTTAGTTAGCATACTGGGCTATCACTTTAGACAAGCTGGGATTAGTTAACGAATATAATAATAGTGACATCAACAGTAACGTTAGGTCAGATACCTAACATAACATCAGGTGGAGCTGGCATGGGCAGCCGAAAGGTACAGTAACATTTGCTTGCTACATAGCACAGTGCATTTGCTGACTACAGCATGAACTTCAGGAGTGAATGACTTTCACTTGGCAGAGAGCTGTAGCTAACAGACTGGACTTGAATGTTCTGCGACCATTCAGACACCCACTAACCCAACTTAACCAGTATAGCCCAATACACAGAGAGCAGAACAAGAAGGAAATGCTTATGTAAACTGCTCTTTGGAATTCGTCTAGCTAACGTTACATTCCTACAAGTGGGAACCTGAACCTTTCAGCTTGATTGATGGCGTTAGACCTACATGCTCTTCATTGCTCAGATTCTTTAGCACAACTTCTGTGTCTGTATGCCTGCCAGCCCACATTACTTTGCTGTTCTAGATAACAAAAATGTGTCATGTTCTTTCAGTTGGCAGATATGGTGAGGCACAGCATGATGACAGACCTGCAAGCCTTCCAGCACTCTCTCCAGGTACAGTAGTAGCCTGTAAAACCGCCCGGTTTGTGTGTCAAGCATGTAACTTCCTGAAAGCTGTTGCGTCAGATAAGCTTGAGCCAGAAACCAAGCTTCTCTTCTCGGTTACTGAGCGTATCTGTATTGAAATATAGAGGTTTCATCACTTTCCATGAGTCATGCACTATCAGCGGCTGTGTGAATGCTTTTGGGAATATCCAGGGTCAGATGAGGCCTGTGACAGCGTTTCCTGTATTCTCGTTTACATATCAGGCCACTGCGTTGGCAGGTTGCCTCAAGGACAGATAATAAGCCAGGTGGTTTTAGTAGTAAATGACTCAGTGCACCATTTAATGCAAAACAAAGTCATATCTGTCATTATATCCATTAGCCCAGTGGGGACTGTACGGTATAAGCTGTTTGGATGATCAGAAAAAGTAATACTGTAATATTGCAGTTCCCACAGTGAACAAAAGTGAGAGAATAATGTTCTCCTTGTCCTTTCTCTACCTTTCGACTGCCTGATCTTTCTGGCCACTCTCGCACTTTCCCTTCCTCTTTCCCCCTCCCACACGGTGTCCTGTTCTGTGTTACAGGGCAGCTCCCTGGCTGTGGGCCAAGTAGGGGAGAGCTGTGAGGGAGTTCAGCAGAACGGGATCACCGCAGAGGAGAGACAGCACCTCTCCCAAGGCCCTGCAGGTACAGCAGCTTTTATAATTGTAACCGCTCTAGTGCTAGTGCGGCTTAAGATGCCTAAAGTAATAAATAAAGTAATAACCTAGCAAAGTACACACTGATTTTACTCGTTGTGTGATGTGTGATTTTCGTGCACATGTATTCTTGCCTCATTGCCACAGAGATCGAGAAAAGCCAGCCGATGAGCATCCCGGACGCAGCTAAGAGAAAGAAGAAGAAAAGAACGAGAGCAACAGACAGCTTTACAGGCGCTTTTGACGGTAAAGAAACTCGTATTATCAGACACGTGAGGAAGACGATAACAGTCAAAATGTTATCTTTTGTTTTCACATCTTACTTGGAAAACCCCCTGCTGCAGTCTCATGGGTTCCACTCTTCTTCCAGACCTGTACAAGCTGACAGATGAGGTGCTGGGTCAGGGGGCGTACGCCAAAGTCCAGGGGTGCATAAGCCTGCAGAATGGAAAGGAGTTTGCTGTGAAGGTGAGTTAGGATGGTGAGACATCAGGCAATACTGTTCTATAGTACAAAGTTGACAATACTCTGAGTAAAAGGTAAACAAGTAAGACAAAGAAGAAGTTTTTTTTCTGCCTGGCAACATTTTCATTTGTGTTTAAGGCAGTAATGCTGAGACAACTTGCTGAGTTGCCCAGAGGTTGCTCTGTGAGTCATGGCTTTGTAGATATTAAATCTGTACCACATTACCCAAATAACACTATTCTACAAAATCCTGCCCCGTGTTGTCCCTGTAGGAGAACTCCTGAAGTTTGAAGTTATGGGAATAGTTTTAGATATGTCCTTTTTTATGAGAACTTAAATCATGCATGTAATCTTGATTCCAAAAACATCTCAGAAGGGCTCTACATGACCTCCATGTTTTAAAGTTAAGCTCTAAATAAAATACCTACAATACTACAGCAACGAAGAGGTGCTTAATATAATAGTCCAACTGTGTAGATTTAACACTGTGAAATCAAAACGTTTACATTTTAACTGTGGCAGCTAATAGTGTTTTATCTGTTCTTGTTTGTTCGTAGATCATAGAGAAGAGTGCGGGGCACAGCCGCAGCCGGGTCTTCCGAGAAGTGGAGACACTCTACCAGTGTCAAGGGAACAAGTGAGCACACTTGCAATCTGCCGTTTAGGTTAATTAATAGTGAATATGGAGTGAGGAACGGATTTTAATCTTTGGGAAATACCTTTTATCCAGGAACATTTTGGAACTGATCCAGTTCTTTGAAGATAGCTCCTGCTTTTACTTGGTGTTTGAGAAGTTATGTGGAGGTAAGCATCAGATAGTAAATATTGGTTATATCACAGGCACTTCCACATATCACTCTCAGATAACTGAAAAATACCACCTGAATATACACCTACCCTGAATGCTCCTCTTCCCTCAGGCTCCATTTTTACTCACATCCAGAACCGTAAGCACTTTGATGAGCTGGAGGCCAGCAAGGTGGTCAGGGACATCGCACAAGCTCTTGACTTCCTACACACTAAAGGTAGGTCGCCATCCAAAGAGCCGTCCCTACCAAAGCATAATAGCAGACTTTTCGTTTCAGCATCATGACACTGTGCTTTTCTACAGGCATCGCCCACAGAGACCTCAAGCCGGAGAATATCCTTTGTGAATACACTGATCGGGTAAGTGATTTTTTTTTGTAAAGAAACAAAAGCTCCCAGGGTGTTAGTTATTCCTAACGGCATAATAAATATGATCATTGTTTTTCCTCCATCTTCCTGCTCAGGTGTCTCCAGCAAAGATCTGTGACTTTGACCTGGGAAGCGGAGTGAAGCTCAGCAGTGCCTGTACGCCCATAACGACTCCGGAGCTCACCACACCGGTAAAGCATCACAGCCTGCGTCTGAACTTAGAGCTGAGCGCTTACATGCAGCATGGGAAACAGGTTTATATGAATTAGGGCTGGGCGATATACCAGAAATGTTACCAAAACCGACACTGTCACTCTCACCAACAAAGTTTTCTACATGTCGGTACGTTTGGTAAATGCATCTGTCAAGAAGCAGACTTTGCGTAAATGGTTTCATTTGTGCCAGCTAGAGAAGGACAGAGTATCACTGGAAGTAAGGTGGGTTTACTTTCAAAATAAAAGCACACTTTTTATATTTATGATGCTAAATGAACGTCATATTTCTGCACCGGGGTTAGAAAAACAAATCATTTCATTGTTATTGGGGTAAATGTGACAGTAGTGATATGAATCTCAGGCCATATCACCCAACCCTAATCTGAATCTATTGGGCAGCAGGCACCAGACTCCTCTGTGTGTTTTCACTGTTCTCCTTCTCTCCTCAGTGTGGCTCAGCGGAGTACATGGCTCCAGAGGTAGTGGAGGTGTTCACCGACGAGGCCTCCTTCTACGACAAGCGCTGCGACCTTTGGAGCCTTGGGGTCATCCTCTACATCCTGCTGAGCGGCAGCCCCCCCTTCGCAGGCCACTGCGGCACCGACTGTGGCTGGGACCGGGGAGAAACCTGCAGAACCTGCCAGGTACGCCTCACCCAACCGGCCCTCCTCGCTCCGTCCGTCCTCCATCTCACCTGACACATCCATAAGCGTTCAGTTCCTACAGTGCTTGCGGCGCAAAGGTATGCTTCCCCCCGTCACGGCCCTGAAGCAGCATGGTTCCTCCACAGCCTGCAGTGGGTGTTATCTCACAGTCACAGCTTTCTATGACACACAGCTAGCAGCATATCCAGGTCTTCCTCTGTGCTTCAGCAGTGGTGCAAAACCACAGTAAGAAAATGATTTCCGCTGCTAGAGCAAATGTTGAAAATTAATATTATTTAAAGCTACAATATGCAACTCTTCACCTTGAGGGAGCAAGGGCCTTCTAGCACCGAGGCAAGTGGGGTCACAGACATACACAGACTGATAATGTATAATGTATTTATGTTATGTTAATGTGGGGAAAAACTGCATATTGTAGCATTTACCTAATTTACCTCTAAAACAAAAAGAAATGTAGTCCTGTTGTTTAAAATCAATGTTTTAATACAATAAAGTATCCAAAGAAAAACTCAACTTTACCACCGCAACCTGCACTAGAACCATACTGGGGAACTAAAACAGATGATATGGAACCAAAACTAGAAAATGAGTACCACTGAGTACCACTGCTCCTTTAAATTACAGAGGAAACTGATATATGAACAATATTAAATAACTTACATTGTGGAATATTCTCTCCTCAGAGTCACCTGTTTGAGAGCATCCAGGAGGGCAAGTACGAGTTTCCAGACAAGGACTGGGCTCACATCTCAGTGGAGGCCAAGGACCTCATATCCAAGCTGCTGGTCCGGGACGCCACTTTGCGTCTCAGTGCTGCTCAGGTCCTCAAGCACCCCTGGGTGCAGGGGGTGGGTGTCTTTAGTACTCTAATCTTGGCTGACACATGACTCCTCTAATTCATCCAGTGGCATTTATTACTAATGAAATAAGCTTATTTGGGAATTTTTATTTTGTGATTATTTAAAGTTAAAGTTAAAGTGTACATTTTCAAGTGATATGAAGAACTCGGTTCCCTTTAAACTCATGCTGGTGTTTCCATTTCCCAGAATGCTCCAGAGAGAGGTCTTCCAACTCCTCATGCTCTGCAAAGGTAAAGTCACAGCTTCGAAAGCGATGTCAAATTCGTCTGTGAAGCGCTTTCAGCAATTTACAGTGCTTGTGCAAAGAGCTTTACAGAGCAACAAAGGACATTAACGCAGATAAGAACAAGAGAGAATAAACATATTGCTGTTTTTATGACGTGAGGATAGAGGTTGTGTGTGTGTGGTGTGAGAAGATCTGTGTGTGAGTGAAGGCGCTGGAAGCAGACAATGTGCCAGTACAGAGGGTGCAGTCAGTTAAACACAGTCCACTATCTCACCGATCCTCTTCTCGCTTCTCTCTGCTGACAGGAACAGCAGCACCAAAGACCTGACCCAGTTCGCGGCGGACGCCATCGCCTTCAACCGGCAGCTGTCCCAGCACGACGAGGAGCAGGAGGACGTCGGAGCCATCGTCTGCTCCATGG
>OMOV01003530.1:1651-11889 GCA_900312565.1 Beryx splendens
CTGAATTGGAGAGATTGCTCAGGCTGCGCGGGGGAAATGGCTCTGAACGTTTAAAGAATCTACCGCAGAGCCGACACACAGGATAATTTTTCCTGCTGCCATGGAGCTTAGAAGTAGAGCTGAGCAATTAATCTAAAAAAAAAAACAATTCGAAATTGCAATACAAACTTCTGCAATGTGCTCTGGGTAATCTTTGGACCACGTACAGTATTGATAGTGTTCTGTTGCATCACCGCACAGCCACCAGGTGATTGTATAAATTAACAGGTGATTACAGTCAAATGACAAATGCAGCCAATGAGCTGTGTGTATTATAAAGTGCCATATTGATAGGAAATGCATGTGACATCATGGGAATACAATGAATTGGTGAAAGCCTTTCATACTCAAACTCAGTAAATCCTTTTGACAAAATCACTTTTCTTTAAACACTTTTAAAGTTCTAAAACATTTATGACAAAAAACTTGTGGTGATATGAATCACAGTTTAAATTGCAATTGCTAATCACAATTAGATATTTTGTCTATCTTTCTGCCATACATAGAAGTTGTTGTTGTGTTGTGGAGATACACGAGGTTGAGGGAGTATTGCCAGTACCTGAGGCAGTACGGTCCTCCGGCTCAATTAAACTAGCCTAACCCCGAGTTTTGTGCCACGCACGCATGCGCACAGATACGCAGATTTGTCCTACCGGAAAAACATGGGTCATGAGATGCTGATTTAGGATGAGTCGATGGGTAGGATGCATTACGGCATGACAGCGCTTCTAGCGAAAGTAAGAGTTTAGGTTAAATTGTGTGTGTGTGAAATTATATGAAGCCCATCTGTGGGGTCCTGCAGGGAATCTGGAAACCATGAGGTCATTTGTGTTGGGACGGTGGCGTGGGAGATGGGACGGCTGTAGCCTCTTCACTCCGTTTGACAGAATACACACTCACTCCCTAACTCACTCACTTATCTGGGCTTTATTTAATCTTAACTCTTGTTTTACATTCTTATCGCTCTACTTTGACTTTCTTCCATTAGTGCCATTATCCATAACTCTGTGAGCTCTGATAAGACTAAGCTTTCTCAGTGTTGTTCTTTTTCTTTTCTTTTTTTTGGAAGTTGATAATGTTTTCTGCACTCACACAGAATTGGCCTAAACACTTGAAGAGTTTGTTGTTGGTCCTCATGGGACTAGTCGCTGTGTCCCTCCAGCCTGAGAAAGTTCCTCTTCTGTTGCAGCTGTGTGTGTGTGTGTGTGTGCGTGTGTTGTTATCCAGCCCAGCTGTGATTAGAGGTCTATTACTCTTCCACCGAGATGTTTCAGACTGAGACAAACATTGTTTAGCTGTAATTACATTAGTTTGTTTTATTCTGCTGAATGAAATGGTATTTTCTACCCTCTTCTTTCTGTCATCATGTGTTGTTGTTTGTTTACCACTGCGTGTGTGTGTGTGTTTGCTTGTCTTTAGGTAGCCTTCCCCTGGTCTGGAGCAGTGTGGCTGTGCTCTGCTGTTCTGTGCTGTCTAGCTAGCTGTAGCCGGTGCCATGGCGTTGTCATACAAGAAGGACCTGGACAAGTACAAGGAGATCGATGAAGATGAGATCCTCAACAAACTGTCGGCGGAGGAGCTCCAACAGCTGGAGACGGCCCTGGAGGAGATGGACCCAGAGGTGAGGGCTCGGCGAGGCCTGGAGCAGCTCCAGGACTCCTTAGTGGGAGTGCCAGGGAGTTCCTGTGAGGGAGAGGGCAGGGAGGGTGTTGGAAAACAGATGATGAAAAGACATTTTTGGAATTGGTAAAGACAGAGCAGGCTCAGAAACTGATGGATACAAGATTCAGGAGGAAAACACTTTAACGCTGTTGGCGATGTACCTTGCATTTCTGGGCCCATTTTGTTATTTTTCTTACTCCTGCGGATAACTGGCCAAATGTAGATTTTCAGCACAGCTACAATGATTCATTGATACCAGAAAAAAATGTAACTATTGAAAACATCAACCTTAAATGTCAGGTTTTGGTGTCAGTCCCTCAGAATCAAAGAGCAAGGATTTGCACAAATGTTCAACAATTATACAGGGACAAACTCCATCGGAGAAGAGGAAGAGAGACCAGTTTCTCCACTGACAGTAGACATGTTGCGTTTTAAGTTGGGTGCAGCTGGGTTCACTGACACACCCCCAACGTTCCTCCCCCTCTCTCCCCCCGACAACAACCACCAAGACCTCTCTCCTTCTGTGGGGGTTGTGGAAAGTAATTCTGGGAAGCATCATCAATCAGTAAGTGAAGCGGAAGTAAACAAGGCGGGTCAAGGGAAAGTGGGCACACCAAAAAAGCAAATAACAACACTTCATCACAAAATAACTCCCGGAATGCATTGAACATCACAGATTGATGACATCTAATAATAAGAGTATCCGAGGGTGGATTTTTCCTTTAACATGTAACCTCCAACCGCGCCTCCCAGTCCCCGGCCTCCTTGGATGGGAAAAGTAGTTCAGCGGGGGAGGGGAGAGCCCGAGCTGTGGAACTTCAGTCAGCAGGCTGCCAAGTTGTTTGTGTGTTTATTTGTGAGTAGAGCTGTAGAGTATAATGAAATCTCCCCAGGCCCCTGGGCGTTTTATTTAAATTCCATCTAACCATCCCAAGAAAGACAAAGTGCCCTACATGGCAACCAAACAAAGCCCACGGGAAACACAAAACAGCAGTAAGAACATGTTGTTCATTTGTGCATCTCCACGCACGTCTCGAGTTCCTTTTGTTCCAAGACTTTGCGGGATTGAAGACTTACGTGTTGGTCAGTCAGGCCACAGTGAAATTACTGACCCCTTGATCAACTGACTGGTCTAATGTGTCTCCCTGTCCACTTCAGAACGCTCTTCTCCCAGCCAGCATGCGTCAGAAGGACCAGACGGCCAAGAAAGAGACGGGACCCTACAACAGGGAAAGCCTGCTGAGCTACCTGGAGAAGGAAGCCCTGGAGCACAAGGACAGAGAGGACGTAGTGCCCTTCACTGGGGAGAAAAAAGGTGTGTGTGTGCGTTGTGTATGTAAAGAATATGCATGTCTCACAACTATCTATAATGGAGCTCCAATCAGTAACTGAAGAGTCATTCTAAAATTAGATATTGACCTTTTAAAAAAAGTGACACTCCAAATTGATTATCAGAGTGAAAACAAGTGATGGTACTTTTCAAAGAAGACTTTAACACTTTTACTGCAAGTCAGCACAGAAAATGCTGCAAATGGCCTTGGAATAAAAAAACACATGCCACCACAAAGTCGAGCATTTTAGTTGCAATAATGACAAAGAGACTCCGCAAAATCCAGGAAGGCTGTTAGACATAATATTACTACGTAGCCTGTAGTGAACCATTCCACAAATGCTGGTAGTGAGGAGCTTTCTCATGCTTTGTATTGCATTTCAGAGGTGTCTGTCTGTTCCCAGGGGACAGATGCTGAGGTGTCTGTCTGTGTGTGTCTGTGTGTGTGTGTGTGTCTGTCTGTGTGTGCGTTTACCAGCAGTAATTGCTGCTCTGCTGTCTTTACAGGTATCATTAATGCGTGTCTGCTCTTATGCAACACACAGCAGTGTGGGGGAGGTGTGTTTAGACCCGGGGATTGGAAGTAGGGAGTGTCAAAGAGAGAGAGAGGGGGGGCGGGTTATATCATATACCTTGCAAACATTCAGGTGTCTTGAATGTCTTGAATCTTTCTGTTTACTAAAGTCATGTGGAGATTAGCTTAGCGCTAGATTTCGTCATTTGTGTATTGATGCTCTCAGCTCCCAGACAGTTGGGCACTGTTGGACCTGGAGATGAAGCGGTCGTGTGTGTGTGTGTGTGTGCGTGCGTGCGTGCGTGCGTGCGCATGAGTGTGCAGACACTGACAGCATGGAAAAATCAAATCACTGTGGTGCTTCTGTGGAATGTAGCTAATTCTTTTCCCTTGTTACGCTCACCCCCTGCTGATAAATAATGTGTTGTTCAAAGGAGACACACACACACACATTTGCCAAGCAAAACAGCCATGCTTAAATGCCATGGCAACCATTGCAGCCATTCAGATTTAGAAAACTTTATTGTCTATCACACGCATGACAGAAAATTGTCTTTGTGGGTAAAAGACATACCACATAAAAACAAATAAACAGACATTAGGATGATTAAAAACATACATAAGATCATAGGTAAAAGAGTAGAAGTGCATGTGGCAACTTGCAAATATGACAGTGTTCAAATGTCTTTCATTAAATTGCGTCTTTCATCTTATATTCCATTTCTTCTGTTCAGATTTGTTACAATAAATTCAGCAAAAGATGCAGGCCGGATCCTGGCTGAAGTAGATGTGTAGTGTCATTGGAGTTTGAGAGGCACGTACTACCGACAGCATGCAAATTGTGGTACAGTTCTGGGTAACTTGAGGATAGCAGACTGAGTCATCATGTGTCAGAACATAGGCTTGTTTCTTGCTGTGTCACACTCAACAGAGCCTCTAGGCATGAAGACCGATAAGCATCCTGTTTGTAGAGAGACAGCGGAAGGTGTGGCTGCTGTACTGATGAAAGCCCACAAACTAACACACAGCGCCTCTGTCCCGCCAACCTCCAGTGGTCGTCTTTCCTTTCTTCTCAGGCTTCTTTGGAGATGCTGCAAGTGTTGCGACGCAGCCGTTCTTACCCAGCATTCTCTGCGTCTGTCCGTCCTCCTCTATTTACACATAGTCCCATCACAGGCAGGCGCTTCTGCATTGACTCTGTGTCCATTCTCCCTCAGCATTTTAGCAGTGTGTTACTCCACTGTCATTTCTGTTCATTTACACCATTATGGTCCTGCGGGATGTTCTGGACGACCAAACCTCGCGGCTGTCAGCCTGTCTGGCGCTCTGTTCCCTTGCTGCTGAAGGACTAAATGTCAGTCCAGAGGGACTGGCACAGGATGCTGCCTGATGACTGTATATACTGTTTACTGGCTTTCAGGAAGTGCCAGAGCCCCCCTGGAGACCAGTGCAATTTGACGGGCCTGACTGACTTAGGAGGGAAGGAGGGAGGGACTGTTCTCGGGGTGTTTTTGTGTTAGGAGGCAGGCATATAGAGAGTGGGGCTGAGGGCACCCACTGGATCGGCTCTCCAGCTAGTGCTAGTGTTTGTTGCCCCAGCAGCGCAGTTAAGTTTAGACTCCAGTCATTGTTCCATGACTTCCTTCTCTCTTCCCCTTTCTTCCTTCAGATGGGTTACCATGGCAGTGCCATAGTTGTCAAAGAGTCATGGCTGATGGTGGGGGAATGGCTGTAGAGCGAGAGAGAGAGAGAGATGTAGACTGTCTTGACTTTCTTTTCTTCTAGTCCTATAAAAGTTCTCCAGCTGTGTTGTATAAACTAGCAGGAGACATTTCCATTGTTCAAGCTTCACCCCCTCGTTGGAAACACTAACATTACTGTAAGCTGGCCTCAATGAGAGTTTGATAACCTGCTTTCATGCTTGTGAGCTGAATGAGCTTTCTACTGCTGCTTCTCTCCGGTGCCTCATTTGCCAGGTATACAAGCCTGTTTCCCTGGGGATTCAGAGCACTGCCAGGCATAGTAGGTTGGACAGCAAGAGAAAGGGGCCACCAGAGTGCGTTGGAGTGGACATGGATAAAGCGCTTTATATGTGCGTGGGTGGTGGGGTGGCTTGGAGGGTAAGCATGGTTGGAGTAAGTGAAACTACGCTGACTTTAAAAAACTCCACCTGTTGACACCAAAGTGCTGTGGAAGCACAGTGTTGTTGTAACTAAGAATCGCTGGACAAAATACTTAATGAACACGTTGACTTAGCCACTACGGTTAGAAAATCACAAGCTATTTCCTGGTGTGTGAACATACCACACACCAACATGGAGCTGGCTCAAGCTTGTACGACTTCTACCGTATTGCCTGGTGTACGAACACACACTTATGGCTCTGCTTGGCCTAAAGGGCGTATACTGAACTCCCCTAAACACCGTGCATTGCAGAAAGCATCATGCACAAACAAATGAGCAAAACAACAAGACAAAGAGATGCACACTCAAGTGCACAGGAAGTGAAGCGGTCAGTCGGGTGACCCCTGCAACACGTTGCCTTGGCAACCAGTCATGGTGACGTGCCAGGTCCTGCTGTGAGCTGTGCTGTCAGAAGACAAAGAGATACTGAAAAATGTGTAGTTACTGTTTGTATTCATTCCAAACCTCTGTGTGTTTCATGTGGTAGCTGTACACAGGATTGTCTCCCCTGGCTCCTCAGTCACATACACATGGACGAACACACACACATACACACAAACACACCCAGCTTAGCAGTCTTGTGATCTCATGACTGGGACACAAGGCAGGAGGAGAGGAAGGGCTGTAGGAGAATAACAACAAGTCAAGTCAACCAGACAAACTCCAGCTAACAGTTTGACATTTACAGTATTTATAGAAGTGGAAAGTTTTCAGTAAGATCCCTCAAAACCTTCACATACTCTCTGCTTCTGTCTGTGTTGATGGTAAACTAATTTTTTCCCCTCTCCATTTGGATAAAGGTAAAATTCAGTTTAGCTTTTGAACTAAATCCGCTTCCCCTCTCCCCTCCTCCCTCGTTTTTCTTTCTCCACAGGTAAAGCATTTGTTCCCAAGCAGAAACCCATAGAATCGCTCCAGGAGGAAGTCACAACCCTCGACCCGGAATTGGAGGAAGCCCTGTCCAGCGCCACAGACACAGAACTGTGTGACCTTGCAGGTGAGAGTGAGCGGATGCCTCTGGGAAAGGGGAGACCTCGTGCTTAAATGGCCTCTAGGAACATGACTTTGTCTGAGGGTTTCTTTTAAAACAAGGCCGTACACACAGTGACATACTTGTGAGAAATGTGCTTCTATCTGCCTGTGCCCAGTCTCTGTTGGGACAGTAAAACACTGGCTCCTTTCACTCGGACCGTCTTTCCCATGGCACCGTCCCTTACTGTGTGTGTCGATGGGAGAGAAAGGGCGCACTGAGCAGGAGAATAACTCTGTTGTCTGCCATGATCTCTAGATTTGGTTACTGTTCATTCACTCACTGATGGATTTTTTGACCCCTGGAGAACACACACACACACACACACACACACACACACACACACTACACACCACTCACAATCTGTTGCTTGCTTTTATCTGCAGCGATCCTGGGGGTTCACACTCTGGTCACCAGTACTCAGACGTATGATGGGACCACTAAAGAGGGTTACAACAGTGAGTACAATCTCATAGAATTACGATTCTGCAAAACTTAAATTGATAAGTGGTTTAGGACCAACAACCTGACCTCTGTGTGTGTGTGTGTGTGTGTGTGTGTGTGTGTGTCCCAGATGTGATCAAAGGGGAGAAGATGAACCCAGTGTTTGATGAGCCTCCCAATCCCACCAATGTAGAAGACACCCTGCAGAGGATAAAAAGCAATGACGCTTCCCTAACGGAGGTTAACCTCAACAACATCAAGGTACACACACACACACACGCACACAAACAAGCAAACAGGCATATACCCTTGTCTGTCCCCGCGCCAACGGGAGTATTTCTTGTTTTTTCAGAACATTCCCATTCCCACACTGAAGGACTTCGCCAAAGCCATGGAGAGTAACACAACTGTCAAGAAGTTCAGCCTGGCAGCCACGCGGAGTAACGATCCCATTGCTGTGGTGAGTGTGTGTGGATGTTTGTTTGTATGCGGTTTTAATGGCAGCGTTCAGACCTCTCAACTCCAATAGTCGAAATGCATTTGATTTGAGTTTTTCACATCGTTGGTCTCCTTTCCCTGTCCTCCTTTTCTTCCTTCTCTCCTTCCTCCCCGCCCCAGGCGTTCAGTGAGATGCTGAGGGAGAACAAGACGTTGCGTAGTTTGAACCTGGAGTCCAATTTCATCACTGGGGCCGGGGTGCAGGCGCTGGTGGACGCACTGAGAGACAACGACACGCTCACAGAGATCAAGATAGACAACCAGGTACCATACTCTTTGTGGATACACACACAGGCATACTTGCGCACACACACCAGGGTCAGAAATTAATTGGGGTTTAGGGCAAAAATACTCTTGAAGCTCATAAAATGCCTGCGAAAATAAAAAAAGGGGTAAAAAAAAAAATGGCCATGATCATTAGGAGGACCCATTTTTGCATTTCCCACTGTTGAGTCGTCAATACTCGTGCGTGAATGTGGCTACTGTTCCCCGTCCACCGTAGGGGATCCCTATGGGAGCCTATGATCAGGGAAATTTTCCCAGTGCATTCTGGGTGAGAAAATCTTATGATCAGAGAGCAAACCAAGTACGCAGCCTGAAGCAGCTGAAAACGTCGGCACCATGCAGCCAGCTGTAGAAGAAAATGCCGCCCCCAACTAATAGCATAAAAAACTCAACAGTCAATGGGGGGAAGAAAAATGTGAATTTCTTACTGTGGTGATTAGATAGAATATCTTAACCCCTGTGTATCTGCGTGTGTGTTTCAGAGGCAGCAGCTGGGTACTACCGTAGAGATGGAAATAGCTAAAATGTTGGAAGAGAGCAGCAGCATAGTGAAGTTTGGCTACCACTTCACCCAGCAAGGACCGCGCTCCAGGGCTGCTACAGCTATCACCAAGAACAACGACCTGGGTATGACACACAGCCCGTTTGGATTCTCTGTATCTGCTGTATCTACTGCCTCTTCCTGTCTGCGGTTACAGACAAAAAGATGACTTCTACACACTTCAGTAAATGTGTTTTTATGGGCTGTGTTTTGCTTGTAACACCTGAGCGAAGCGAAAGGGTGAGTGGTAGCTCCGATACACGCCATCCCGTTTTTCTCTCTTTGTGTGGGAGAGATCGCCATGACAAACTATCGCGGCATGTATCTGGGCCAGCTGAGTGGGTTATATATATATATATATTCTATATCGGTGTTAAATTTGAGTATTTAGTTTTGTAGTTGGTTTAAAGTCACATTTTAATCTTATTTGTTTTGTTTTGTTTTAGTCAAGATTTAGTCAGTGGAACTCAGTTTTAATTTTAGTCTAATTTTAGTCAATGTTTTAGTCATAATTTTCTCAGTGTCATGATACTGTAATGGATTTTGCTGAAGGATTTTTCTCCCGGCTGTAAAAATTCCAGTGAGAAGTGAGCATACCGTGAACTACGGTGTGTGTTTAGTCATCCAGGCTGAGGATGTGTCGCTGACTTACCGTACTTCTTTCATATATCATATAAAAACGAATGCCTAAAGTTTGCTAGAAAAAGTGCAATATAATGTTGCGGCCCGCCACAATATCAGCACTGACCACTGCACTATATTTTTATTCCACTCTTTAACTGTAGAACTGCATGTAGCGCATTGATTCGCTCAGCCCCTAATTGCTCCGTGCGCTCTCTCTCTCTCCCTGTCTCTCTCTGTATCTCGCCCGTTCTCTCTCTCTCGCTCACTCTCTCTTTCTCTCTCTCTCACACTCTCTCTCTCTCTCTCTCTCCCTCTCTCTGTCGCTCGCTCGCTCACCAGGGGCAGTGAGAATTTGACTTGCACTTGCGGATAAATGATTGGTTAAAAAGGAAAACAACCAGTGCTTTGAGGTTGTCCGCCCGAACAGAGCCAACTATTTCGTCTCGTCTTTACTCGTCAGGGCATGATGAACAGAGATTTCGTCGTAATTTTTGTGTCAATATTTTTTTCATTTACACTGTCGTTACAATTTAGTCATGCAATAATATGACGTCAACGAATACGTCAAAATTTTCATTGACAAAATGAACGCTGTTCTATATAATATAGAATTTGTTGCTACTCGGGTTGTGGAGGTCTTGTCTTGATGTCCGTCGCTCTCTATTCTACACTGGGTCTTTACTCCCAAGACTTCAGTCCTCAGTGACGCCTCTGCTCTCTCTTCTAGCTCCCCGTCCTGTCAGAGCTGCCGTAGCACAGGTCTGATGCATGGGTGTGGTCCCGAGTGTGTCTCAACGCATCAAGATAACGCTGATTACTTTCACAGTGTTTGGATGGAGCGTTCACTGCATTAACTGTGTGACCTTACAGCTTTCAGAGTGATGACGTCTCACTTCTTGATTTCTGTGCACGCTGACGCACACTGATAAAAATGGGTGTAGACTTTTGACTGCATAGCTGATGATGCACTTTTACTGTCTTTCACTAACAGGCCTGAGTAGGTTTAAGGGTGTGCAGCATGTGTCTCTCTCCTTCCTCCTCATCAGTCCATTGCCTGGGGGGGGGGGGGAACATGTTTTTTTCCTTTT
>OMOV01003544.1:2675-15882 GCA_900312565.1 Beryx splendens
ACTACAGTATACTCTGAACATATATAGCCATCTGTAACCACAAGAACACTCTCACTCACTCACTCACTCACTCACTCACTCACTCACTCACTCACTCACTCACTCACTCACTCACTCACTCACTCACTCACTCACTCACTCATAGCCTATCGGAACCCTATTGGCCGTTAGGAGGCATGGCACTGTCTACAGAGAACCAGGATCATTCACTCGCTTCCCCTCTGCAACACTGCTGAACTGTGTTGGTTGATTCACAGCTATGCCACTGTGTGTCCTTGTCAGCTAATCAATGAATTCAGGCAATCCACTCAGCACTGAAACATTCAAGAATCTTCTAATGAGAGGAGTGTCATGCATTTTTGAGTATAACAGATACACATTTACCAATACACAGGATTTGATGTCGCAGTCCTTTGTGTCATAATCTAAAGTGAGCATTCATACAGAAGCCCAATATATAAAGGATGACTTAAGTCCTTCATAGCCAAAATAATGAGACTTGTAAGATACTATATTTCAGAGCAGGGGTTCTCATCATCTTTCATATCACAAACTCCCAGATAAACACACACATCTCCATTTAATAGCCTAATCTTATGCTCCCAGGGCCAACCATATAGGAATTGATTTGTTGTTGTTGATGTAAGTGGGGAGATAGTAGTGAGAGTGAAACCCATGATTAAAATAGTCATGCTTACACATTCTGTCATGGCCATTTCTATTGAATTAAAGAATTATTGTGAGATTATTAAACTATTTCTCATTCTGCCCCCACCCCCCGCAACCCCTTCCTCACCAACCCTTTCTCATCTGCACTTTCTTGACGCACGTCACTTCCTCCCTCCTCTCTCGCTTCCATCTTGCTCCCCGCATGTGTCTGCTGTTAGTTTACAGGTCAGTGAGGAGCTTTAAATACCTTCTTCTCTGCACTGTTTGCCCCTGATCCGACGACGAGAGGTAAACGAAAGTCTTGTTGAAAAGATGGCTGAAATCTGCCGGGGTTCATGGTTGTGTGTGGAGTGGTGAACGAGCTGTGCGAGAGGCTGTGAGTGACAGGCCGGCGGCCAGATCTCTCAGCTAGCAAAGTAGCTAAAGTTAGCGTACAAGTTTATGTTCATAACAAGTCAAACCACCGCTTGTCTTGGTACAGTTGTTTGCTAAATTGGTCAACAGCCGTTAACGTAAACCGACCTAACGTTACTTGTTCCGTTGGCTTATTTTGTTTCCCCACAACCAATTGTATGTGTCTGTTTGATCGCTGCTGTCAACACAGCCAATGCAAACGATCTGTAGCTATCGATAGCTAACTGAAGGCACAGTGTGACACTGACAGTGACAGCTCCTGATACCGGTATTACACCGTATTTGGTGACCCATCAGATTCTGTGACCTGCAGTTTTGGTTAGGTTGGTTAGGTTTAGGCATGAGTATGGTAGGGTAGGTATAACCCCTACCATCTCACTCCTCATGCCTAAACCTAACCAACCTAGGGTAAGAATATCAGCGCAGGTCACAGAATCTGATGGGTCACCAAATACGGTGTAACACCGGCCTGTTTTGAGTCTGCTTATCAGTTTGAATACATGGTACCACCGCCGGCTACCACACCCACACCAGTACTGCTGCTGTCTCTGTGTGTGTGTGTGTGTGTGTGTGTGTGAGAACCAGAATCTTCTGTTTCTCACTTGTGTCCCAGCTGCACGTACTAAGATAAGATGCTTTGTTGGTAATACTTTTCCAGGCACACAGTAAGGTTAAGTCCTCTATGGAGGTAATTGGCTGATGCTCTTGTCATAAACCTTTAAAGGTTGACTGATCGCAATTTTTTGAGGGCTGATATGATTATTACTGGAGAGAAAACAACATAATTTTTTCAAGTTAAAAAAAAAAAATTACACAATCATAGTCTTACAACCATAATCTCATGTTATTATTCTCTTATCTAGCTGCAGACCTCCGCTGTCAGCTGTCAGCAATCTCTACCCTGAACCTTAATTAAAAAAAAAACATTTTGACCTAAATTGCGTCGGGAAAATAAAATTTAGGTTCACACCGTTATGTTTTAGAAAGCACAGATAGTAGTGCAGACACAGTGAAGTGTGTCAGGTTTGTTTGAACCTTGCCTGGCAGGCCTGCCTGTCTGTCTTGACCCCACAGAGGCCTGTGAGATTGCAGGCTGGACCGCTCATCTCACCCCTCAGCATTCAACTACTCACACGTCACCGGTGTAATCCGCAGCCCAGCAACTAACCTTGTCCTGATTGTATGCTATGCATTGAACGCTATGCAAAAGAATCACCTGGTGGATTCTGTGCTAATCTAGGCTGTAGTCCCCCTCCCAACCAGAAAATGTCCTGGGACACACCTCTGGGTCATGTGCATGAATCAGTCAATAGGGTTACTGTAAACTACTAAAGTGTAGCTCTTTATGTTCGCCGCGTTGAAACCGTTGATAGCTAGTGTCGTGGAATGCTTGGAATTCTTCAAGAAACACAACTTGAACTGCTGTAAATTCTGTTTTATTATACGTGCACGGAAGAAAAAGAACCAGCTCGTAGCGCTTCTGGAACTTTTCTCCCCGAATACTAGCTGCCGCTTGTATTTAAACTGGCTTAGGGGGGTGGAGCTTAACAGGAAGTAGGATCTTACATACAACCAGCCTGCAGTGACACCTACAGGTCTGGGGCACACAGCATATAACACAATTCTTCCACACTAGCTAGTAACTACAACCTACATTTCTTGAGTTATATCCATATTCTCTTTACTGTGTCTAGATTACTGCACTAATGTTTCCAAATCTCGTCCCCGGATGGTTGTATGGTATGTGCGGTGGTTGCTAGGTTACACCATTGCTGCTTCTTAGTGCGTTCATGTTTTCCAGCGTCCTTACAGATTGAGCAGTGGTATCCGCAGCCTCCATGACTGGTCTGTCAAGAGGGAATCCAGATTCCTGAACTGCTGATGCAATTCAGTGGTTCCCATACAATGTTCAAACAATGTTAATCTGTCAGTGGCCTGCCCAGGTAAATTAGGTAGGTAGGTTTTGGACTCATTACAAGTGCTGTGATGCATAAAGCTGGCAGTTCTCGCTGATGCAGCCAAGTTTCCAAACAATAATTTCAAACAAAACATTTGGCACAAAGCTCATCTGCTCACCTTTGAGTCACGGTGTGTCTGTGCCAACAAACTGAATGGAGAGACAGTTTGAAATGTAACCTCGATAATAATAATAATAATAATAATAATAATACATTGGACTTGTTGTATAGCGCTTTTCTAGGTACTCGAAGACGTTTCACATACAGGGTAAAATCATTTAATAGGTACATTTAAAAAATAAAAGACAATAATAAAAGTAGGTAGTTAAAAACTAGAGGAATCATGAGATGGAGGGAAAGGAGAGAAAGGGAAGGAGGTTAACCGGTGAAAGCAAGCTTGAAGAGGTGGGTTTTGAGGGCCTGTTTGAAAGGTGGTAGGTAGGGTGTTAGCCTGTCGGATGTGGTTGGGGAGGGTGTTCCAGAGGAAGGGTGCAGCAGCTGAAAAGGCCCTGTCACCCCAGGTCTAGAGCTTGGTCCTGGTTGCGTCTTTAGAGTGGTTGCGTCTGCGGACCTGAGGCATCAGGTAGGGGGGTGGCGGGGGAGGAGGTTGGAGAGGTAGGGAGGGGCCAGGTTGTTTATGGCTTTGTAGGTGGTGAGTAGCATTTTAAAGTCAATCCTACATTCGGGAGCCAGTAGAGGTTGTGAAGGACAGGGGTGATGTAAACAGATGGATATATTATAGTTAGATAAAGTTGCAATGCCATTAGCTTTTAGATTGGTTGCTAAATGAAACACTAATAAGTCATCAGTTACCCTGCCCCCTCAGGCCACCAAAGTAACCTGACAACCTGTGGGAAATGCTGTGATTCACTAAACCAGCCTTCCTCCAGGCTGGTTTTTACAGGTTTAGACTGATATGAAATGATACTTGTGCTGGTTCACGTTGCATCCTCCTTCCAGGGTCTTATTTCCATCAGCGAATGGCTGATCATATAGCACTCTCCATTAGTTTGATAGTTTAATGTAGCCTCGTAGGCACCTAATTAGACAAATCATGACATGCTTATCTGATATAATAGGGTTTAGACTCCTATTGGGTTGATTATATTAATTGAATACATACTGGCCTTGGAGGCAGACTAATAAGGTTTAGGCTTTGATGTTTTCTAGCCTCCTTACAGGCAGATCAGTGGTCTAGTGCCTCCAAGGCTGGTCAGAGTCAAGTAGAGAAGCCAGATACCTGAACTGCTGATGTGATTCACTACTTTCCCAACATCCAGAATGACAGGCTAGGTTTGTACCCATCTGTTTTTGGTGATATTTATTTCAGTGAGTCAGTTTATCTGATGTTTGCTCAGGTACTATAGTGAGGCAAAAGTCTCACTCTTTATTGGCTGGTATTAGCTAACTTGCTACTGCATCGTTAGCGGACTGTAATATTCCCAGTGCAAAATTGCTGTTTTTGTGAAACAAATATATATCCTGCAAATATATATCCTGCAAATATATATCCTGAACATAGCATGCACCTTGTAGCCAAAAATGTCTAAGGCAGGCTGGGAAGCACAAGGCAGCTGCCTAAGAATTTTCACTCCAGGAAAACCTCAACTGTTAATAAACTTGTTACAAACTGATGGCAGCAACGTCTTTGATGAGGATTTTTTTCGTTCAGCTGTCCATGCATGGCAGTTACTGCAGTGGTCTGCTACTGCAACTTTGCACAGACTTGTTGTGGTATGATCCCATTGATTACTGTTAACTGTAGGTAAAAGCCTTGCCCACTGTCAAATAACCATAATAGTTTAAGACTGTCATGGTGTAGAGCTGCAAATTTACTTAGGAAAAATAGTTCATGGTTTCATCTCATCTAAGCTAAGATGTCGATTTTGTTTTGTGTGCAAGTGCGACTCCCATTGTCATTACATTGCAAGCAGAAAGTTTGACCTCCCTATGCATGGTGACCACAAGACGCAGCGTCTTGTGGTCTTAACCTGCTTTGTGTATTTTCAACAGTGGATTATTTCTCATGCATTCTGCTCTCTTGATACTGCTGTTTTTATCCATTGTAACCCATGTAATTGGCTGCTTCTGTGTTGGTGAGATATGGTATCACTGTGGATAAATGCTAAATGCCTAAAAGATTCAATAAAAAAAATACATAAGTGTATGTTAAACCTGGAGTCTGTCATCATGCGGATCAACTGTGTTGTTGACTCTAGTGTGATGTTTTGTACTTTTTTGTTTTGTTTTTCAGATGAAAGAAACAATTATGAATCAAGAAAAACTTGCTAAACTTCAGGCACAAGTCCGCATCGGCGGAAAGGTAACCGACAAAATAAATATTACTGCAACTATTTTTGCATGCTTTTAACACATGTGTTTCTAGGGGGTTAGAACTGGAGTGTCAAAGTATTACAATTACAAAACACATTAACTACCGTGATGAAGTCTTGGAAATTACTTCTAATGTACACACCAGGAGGCCTTCATTCAGTTTTAATTCACTGGAAATGACCAAACGTGAGTCAGAATTCAGAGGCTGTGCTCTAACATGACAGGAGGGAACGGTGCTACGTAGTTGCAAAGGCAAAGTAACCTGGCTGCAGGAGGCTCTTAACACGGGGAATGAGGCAACATGAAACTGGCACTCTGAACAACTGGCCAATCCTCCAGTTTCCTGAGAACCTGCAGTTTTATTCATAAAGCTGTCGCTGACCAGCAGTAATTTTAGGCAAGACTGTACTGTGGGCCAGTTGAGATGTGGAGAAGGTGAATGAAAATGAATAGACGACAAACAAGAATCAGTTTTTGGGCCATTTAAAAATATGTTGTGGGCCAGATCCAGCCAATGGGGCTATGCTTGACCAAATGGAGAATGCACTGATAGCCTGCACTTACAAGTACTTTAAGTTCACACACAAACATCTTTGTGTTAATGTCCCATAGGGTAGTGCTCGCAGAAAGAAGAAGGTTGTACACAGAACAGCAACTGCAGATGACAAGAAGCTCCAGTTCTCCTTAAAGAAACTTGGTGTCAACAATATTTCTGGTATTGAAGAGGTAGGCAAAATTATTTTATCCTCATCTCATTTTTGCCACAGTGTGATTCAAAGATGCTTCTTTTGTTTCAATAGTAGCTGTCATTTTAATATTAAATACATAAAAATTATTCTGTTACAGGTTAACATGTTCACAAACCAGGGAACGGTTATTCACTTCAACAATCCCAAAGTGCAGGCCTCCCTTGCAGCCAACACCTTCACTATCACCGGCCACGCTGAGACCAAGCAACTGACAGAGATGCTGCCTGGCATCCTGAACCAGCTGGGAGCTGACAGCCTGACGAGCCTCAGAAGACTGGCGGAGGCCTTGCCCAAGCAGGGTCAGTGTGCAGGACGTGTTGGTGGAGCGTTGGTGGAAGCTATCATGTAGCATATACAACGTTTTGGATTCATTTCTGTATTTTCTGTTTACCAAACGTTTTTGGAGAGAGGGTTCTTCCGCTCAGGACATTACCTAAGTTGTTTCTAGGAGCTAGGCAATGCTGACTGCTCTGCTTCTGTTCTTACAGCTACAGATGGAAAAGCACCAATTGCAACAGTAGAGGAAGAAGATGATGAAGTTCCAGGTGAGTTCTGAAATGCCTCATTTTGCATTTAACTGTGTGGTACCTTCAACTGTCTGTGTACAGTAGTCTGCCCTTTTGGTCGAGATAATTAAAAAGTCAATTTAAAGCAGGCAAACTGCAGTTATTCACAAGGCGGTCAAAGGTAGTGCTTATCAATATTGGAGACACGAATGATTGCAAGACTAAGAGTCGAACAGCGCCGAGGTGTTGAATTTTGTGGAAGCGTCCCTGCTGGGAATCAAAGTCTGGTCTCCTGACTGAGTCTGCAGTCTAACTCCCCATGGCACACTTTCACCCACGTGACCAAAAGTGGTGAACAGAGCGACGGACCGACATAGCGATCCATAGAGCACATAGTGATCCATAGAGCCCCTGCTGTCACAGGACTAAAAATAATTTAAGTTAGACACAAGTAGAACTAATCTAATTTGTTGATCTTGCATCTACTTCTTTGCAGCTTGGAAATGCTCTTTTACACTCGTCGTTGTTTATACACTTGTCTAAGATTGTCTGACTCTATAAGTTCCAGTTAGGTCTCCATCTGGGCATGTATTTTCGCTCTCCGTTAAATAACCGTGGCAGGTTTGCTTTCTTTTGGCTTGTGAAAGGGGTCACGCCGAGGGGATCCATCAATGAGTTTAGATGATGGTGTGGCGAGGGCTTTAGTGTTTGAAACTTGTGTTCGTTGTTTATAAGTTCTTAAAATCCAGTTTGCTTTTCTTTGTGGAGAAAATGGGCCAAACACATGAGGTTGCCATTACAATTATCCCAGCTTTTCCCAGGGCTCTCTTCCTGTAACCCAAGTTTGCGCTAATGCAACAAACGATTACACATGTATTCAGCAATAGGAGCAGTTGAAGCCTGATGACACAGGGGTTAACGGCCATTGCCATCATGTTATTATTGGAGTTAAGTTTCTTTTTTGTTCCCCCACTGAAGGAACATGTATATTCAGACCTTTTTGAATTGTTCCCATTTTAACCCTCAACCCTCTGAGCCAGAAATTGGAACGGCAGATTTCTTACATTTCATCGAGCAATTGAGGCCAACCTTTTGATCCTCGATGCCACAATTTTCACAGCTGCTTTCGGCAGTTGCGAGGGCCCCATATGCCGAGCACATCTCAATCTTTAGAAGAGCGGGAGAGATGAGCAGAGCATTGGGATTGTGTTACACCTGGTATCATGTTTCAGATAAACACACTTTTCCTGAATTGTGTTCTGGCACTTGTGAGAGTCTTTTGTGCAGATGGGCATGCCTTTCTCCCGCACTCATTAAATTCACCGCCGAATCTTTTGTTGTTTCAGATCTGGTGGAGAATTTCGACGAGGCTTCCAAGGATGAGGCAAACTAAAGGAAATGGGACTCCCTGGGGTGTCAAAGCTTGACAGGACCATGTGCGGCACAAGATGTTTTTCTGTATTTGAGAAGGTGGAAAGTCACTAGTTACAACTACTCTAGGACCTGAGTAGACACCTTTGAGGGCGGGTGGATTTTGTAACATGGGCGACACCTGAACAGTTTTTACTCAAAAGTAATTAAGTACTTGTGTACTCTTTAGTGAATTGTCTTATTGACTTCAGAAAAAATTAACTGAGGTAGCAGTACTTATACTTGAGTAAGGTATTTCAGTACTCTTTCCACCTCGACTATTTTCCACCAGACTCTCCAAATGCTTTTTTGTGTTCTGTGGTCTCGATGTCCAGCCTGTGGTGTGTCCGAAGCTCCTGCTGTGCATCTGTTTCCTCCATGTTACTGAACCTGATTTCTCTGCAGCCTTGCTAAAACCACCATGTCTGGAATAAACCTTTGCTACTGTCAATATAGGTAACTGAAATTTGTCTTTTCCTCAAGTACAATTTCCAATGAAAACATGGTTGCTCTTCTGTAGATTGGTCAATGTGCTTTTTTTTTTTTTACTTTACCTTGGTATACATACCAAGGTACATACATACAAAAAGTAAATGAGTGTTTCATTCTTGACAATCTGACACTATTGAATACAGTTACAAAAGAATGTTTGCACTTTTACTTGAATAACTCAATAGTTTCATTTCAGTGATTATCAACAACAGTGGTTTGACTTTTTGGCTTGCCTTTAAATGAAGTGATGCCCCTACAGAATGAGGGCAGGCCAATATAAGTTATCTCTTGATGCAGCACTTAGAATCACTGTTATATAAAACACAAGCACGCTCATACAGTGGCAAACACCACCACAATAGCCTTGTGGGACAGTTCAATTTTAAATGCACAAGACAGTATTGAAAGTTAGTATCACAAAGTGACTTACATCTACATGGGATTTCAACCATCCTTACCACACAACACACAAGGTCTAAATTATTGAAATAAATAAACTCAACACAGCCAACGCAGATGGCGTCAGGATCTACAAACTGCATGGCAGATTCACAAAAGCACACAGTTCTTTCCAACCCACCTACCACAGTCTTTGAGGGGCTAATTTATAGGGAGTGGTGGGCTCACCAATGTATTCATGATGAAAAAAGATTATACTTAACATGATGCAATTCAACTTCTAACATGTCTGAAATCTTCAGTAGTTACTTTCAAACTCATTAAGTTAATGAAAAAACACTTAAACCGCTGAAATACAAAAAAAGGATGGGAAGAAACAATGGCAGCAATGTCATCTCCATTATTAAAATAGTGACAAAACAAACCCTTCATGGACTGTAAAAACATACTTGGTTAAAACTACCCATTTGGCTGCATGGTACAGGTGGAGTGCTGGTGGGTTGTAGTGAGAGTGAGCACTTTTTCCCATGTATGCCCATGCTTACATTCTTGTTCTCTGTTCTTGAGCATCGACGTGCCTTCAATCCATCCTGATCTGATTTGCAACTCCATATTCCATGTGAAATTCCATTTAAAAAGTGCAAAAATGGCTTGAACGTACATTATTAGATATCAATTTGAAAACTCAAACAGCACTCTTGTGTATCTGTGCCCAATCTTGCCCACAAAATAATATTGACATCAAGTAACGCCTTTGAAATATCAGTCTCTGGATCAAAATGTTCCTGTAGTCTGGGCATGCATTACATGATTGTCCACAGCCCAGCATCGCTCTGACCGCTCAGCTGTGCCTCCAGTATGTGACTGCTGTCCTCTGGCTTTACAGGTCACTCTCTGATTCCCATTAGCAACTTCAGTAAGTGTGCTTCCATCACCTGTTGAACTGAACAGACACATTTTAATGAATGAATCTGTGCTTTGATACTCTGAAAAAACACATCCTACATTGCAATGCCTTTCAGTGTCAAGGTAGATGTGCTGGTGCTCCAGGTTGTGGACGGCCTGTGCACACATGCTTCTCACTGCTTAGAACAAGAACATACAACTAACTGGCCATTTAAGAGTGAATATTTATGCCAGTGTTCACTTGCTTTCTTTTCTGGTTTGGTCCAAGTAAGGTACAACAGAACAATATCCATTCTGTACTTTCAGAAGAAATCTAAACTGGGTCACAAGATAGGAGTCGTAAGCTGATTTATGGGATAGGAAAAAACATTTCTACTATACAAGTTTATTTACTCGATTTTTCTGTAATATCTGCTTTCTTTCTTGTGAAATACGGAATAGTTTTCAACCTATGAAAACCAAATGAAACTATCTGAAAATGGTTGCACTGTTCACTGCACACATGCCTGTGACGGGGTCACGAATAGGCATGGCACACAGACGTCTAATTTCAGAACAGGGGTGTCGTGAGGAATTACCGTAACCCACACACAGGTCCCTTATCTTTCCGCATATCCAAAAATGTGGTGTTCCTATGTTTTTTAATATATACGTACCATTCCGATGGCCCATAGCCACAGCCATGTCCATCGCATTGAATCCAGAATCTGACTCAATGGTAGGATCAGCCCCACTTTCTGGAAACAAACATGCCAATACCTAATTACTGCACATGTTCATGTGGGACAATACAGAATATTGCCTAAATACATCTGCATTGCCAAGTCTGTCTACAAAGAAATGCAGTAAGTCATACAGAGCATTCATCCAAAAGATTAGTTCTCACCTAACAGGATTTCGACACAGCGTACGTGATTCCCGTGGACGGCATAGAGCAGAGGGGCGCCTCCATTCTGAAACATCACAACAGGCCATAGAGTAAAGCACAGGGCTTTCTTTCATGCCTAGAGATTAGTGTGTACTGTACCTGGCAAATCCCTTCTATCCCACCATTATTTTTATTGTCCTATTGATTTCCGTTTAAGATACAGGTCATTCAATGTGTACAGTGAAACATTAGTACTCTGCATGCCGTGTTAATGCCTTACCCAGTCATATTCGTTGACATCAACACCACAATCAATGAGCATCTTCACAATATCAGTATATCCCTTACTGCAGGCCAAGGACAAGGCACTTTCCCTCCCTTTGGCCAGGAGGTTGGGGTCAGCACCCTAAGGTGAAGAACAATATAGAATGACACATAAATAAAGATAACATGGTCTAAAAAGGTAAAGCCATGCATTTGTGAAAAACTGACAGACAGGATTTAAGTGCATATATTTTAGCATGACAGGATTTAAGTTACAGATCAAGTCAGTTCTCTTGGATGTGTTTTTCCGTACATTTTGGAGCAGGAACTCAACAACAGCTATTTGTCCGTGTGCAGCTGCCCACATCAGGGGGGTGAAGCCTTCCTCATCTTGCAGATTGATTACAGTCTCTATCATTATGACAAATAAATAAAAGGAAACAACATGGTCACGATCACCTCACATGCACACATTTCTAATCAATCAGGACAACAGCTAATATATTAAAATATGAAGATACTTTTAATGTTTATTACTTTTATTGTATTGTTCTTCTGTAAGTATTACAAAAATCAGATTTACCCGTCTATATATAACTACTATATTTTCTGTCTGTTTTATATATTATTATTAGAAGTAGTAATAGTATTCTTTATCTCAGAATGTGATTCAAAATTAAAGTGAAATAAAAACACCATTGTGTTTTGGAGTGGAGTATTGTCATGAATTTCAGTATTTTACATGAGCTGTAGACCAGGTTTGGGGCCATACTATTTTGATTTAAAGGTCCTTGCAATAAAAAAATGTGTGTAATAAAAGTTGACAATCTTTATTTCCAGCACAAACTACATTCTTCCTGCTTTGCAGAGTCAGATGGAATCACTGAGTTATAAAAATGATTGCCTGAAAAGTACAATATCATGAATTATGGCTTCAGATTGTCTATCAGCTGAATACTTGGCATGTTAAGCTGGATATCATGAGCAGCAGAAGTTAACATGATTTTGAAGAACATAGGCCAACCTAATGATGCACCCTGTACACCTTGCAACACTATATAGGTCTATAGAGGGTAAATCAAAGATGAACAAAATAAAATCAGTTACACTAGTATTGTGCTTTAAACCTATCTGATGACTTGCCCTTATGGTGTAATCACTTGATATTATATCAGCAACACAAAAGACTACATGGCTCTGAAGAATTACACTTGTTTGTTTACACTGAAGAGCTGCCTACCTTGTTCAATCCTGCTGGCAAGAAACACCATTTCTCCTTGTGCTGCCAGCTGATGGATGGACAATGCTGAAAGGGCAAGTTAACATGTGATAGTTAGCATCTTTTATGGCCTAAATAATCAGTTTAGGTCAGAAAACATAAAATCTTGTGGAACTTACAGTGCACCAGAAGAGGTGTGGAAGAAACCTCATTGCCACGGTGTTTATTGGTGAGTGTGGTGGACTGTTTGATGGGGGAGAAATGTTTGGTAGTGGATGGGGTGTAAACATGACGCACTTGTATACCCGGTGAGGGAGAGGTTTGGATGTTGCACTCCGCTGAAAGGGACAGAAACCAATTAGTGGCATGTAGGCCTAGATCAATTACAGCCTCAGACCTTCAACATTATCACAAGGTAGCCAAATGAAGATGCAACTACATATCATGTAAAGTTAACTTGGAATATAGGAAAACAGGGATCCCCCTTGTTACCTTTGAATAAAACAGAAGCCACCTCTAGATCGGAGTTGACCTGGTCTTGGATGTTCTTGCTGTCCTCCTCATTGAGAGACTTGACGAATCTTGAGCACACGTTCATGTCAAAGCGGTTGGGCAGGATGAACTTGATCCCCATGGCTACGTTTTGTGTACCTGTGTCATCTGGGCTTGCACCCATTGACTGTTCAGTCTTGATGACACTCATGTCTGGCATTACACAGATGCCCTCCATTTCCTCAGACACCATAGGACAGTCTGTCCTGTCTGATGCCGACACTGCATCCATCACTGGCTGCTTCCTGGCCGGAGGTTGACGCCTGCCTGGTGAGAACGGGGGCTGACTGGCTCTGGTCACCGCTACCTGAACTACCACACCGACGTTACACTGCAGCCACTGCAAGCCTAAGAGTGGAGAGACAATTCATTTGAAACCCCAAGCTGATAACACAAATATTTCTTCATTCATATGACTAATATCACAGAGAGAGGTTTAAAGCTCAGACAAAAATGTACGGTGGATA
>OMOV01003725.1:3487-14409 GCA_900312565.1 Beryx splendens
TGTCCTTTGACTCCAATGAGCACCTTTCTCCAAACCAATAGTCTGTTTGCAGAAAGGTGCTCATTGGAGTCAAAGGACACTGAAAACTCTTCAGGATGAGTGTTGAATTTCAAAACCTCCTCAGGATATTGCAAAACTTGAAGAAAAAAAAACCTCTGGATCAACATTAAAAACCCATCTGGGTAAGTAAGTATTGGACATTAATACCCAGTCTGGATCAGTATTAAACATTAAAACCCCTCTGCATCAGTACTGAACATTAAAAACCCAGTCTGGATCAGTTTTAAACATTCAAACCCAGTCTGGATCAGTATAGTGAACACTGACAGTCATGTGTGTTGTAGTGCTGTAGTACCGTGAGGCGAAGGGTTCCTCAGTAAATTTCTCCCCAGCGGCTTGGCTTCATAGACGGACTTCCAGTCCAGGCGGTCGGGCAGCGGGGCGCCCTGCAGACCCCACTCCGCCTCGCATCTCTTCTTCCAGTCAACGGCGGACATGGTGCGGACAGATGCCGTTTACTTTCACACACATTCAACCAGGAAGTCTTTACGGTGTTTTATTATGGCCAATAGTCGACGCCCCACCCTGCTGTTGCGGTGCAATGCAATGCACCCTGCTCCCTGACCTCTTAAAGTTACAGTGGTTAGATTGTCGTTACTGTTACTAACAGTGCGGGGGAAACATGTCGACACCAGTTTGTGGTCTGGATTGGTAACTATTTAGAAATTTGCAGGTTTTCCAGTACTGCAAAAGAAAGAAAGAAAAAAGGCAACAACAACAATAGAATAATAATAGGCTAATAATAACAGTAACAACAACAATAACAATAATAACAATAATAGTAATAATATTTCCACTGAATGTCATGTATGTGCACATATTTTTGTTGGCAATTTATGTATATGCATGTCTAAACATATTTATTATTATTAGTGGTAGTAGTAGTATATGTAGTTGTTTGTTTGTTTGTCTGTTTAGCGGTGTGTATGGGAAATAGTGAGTTTGAAATAAATGAGCTAATTACTATAACTCAAACTCACAGAGTATTGTGAATAGCCTACTAACTGATGCCCCTTAACTACCTGATCAAAATGATAGTACCAATGATGCAGGCAGTCCAGCGAAATGTAAAGAAAGGGTCAATACATGTTTAGTTTAGACAACAGAGTGAAAGGAGGAATAAGCCTCTGGGAAATAAATCACTTGTTTTCCATGCAGTGAGAGGGTTTTATTAGGCAGCAGTGGCATAGTGTCTCTCAGCTCCTATTCTGCTCTTTTTCCCAGCACTTTGCCCTTATATGATCTTTCTATAAGCTACTGCAGCCAGCCAGCCAGATACCAGCCAGTAAGAGCTCTGTGGTCTTGACCTTTGCACTCTTTGGGTGGATCTTGGTTGAATCTTATTCTCCTGTTGTACTCATTATGAGCTGCAATGGATATGAGTGTTGAGACAACTGACCCTGAAATGAAGGTTATTTACCCAAAAAACGTATATTCTGTACACAGTGAATATCTTAAACGCTTTTCTGTTATGAGAAATAATGCTGATAAAACTAGTATTTTGCTCATAGGATAATGAGATTAACGAAGTAATACAGATTTGCTTTTTTTTACTCAAATTAGTAAAACCAAAGAACAAGTTTAAGAACAAAAATCAGCAAGCAGATGACACACAACCACAGACATTTTCTTCCAGGATGTATGAGTAGATTCACAGGAGAAATAAATGAGTCATTGTTTCCATGTGGCTATTCCTGAATGTACAACTGCCATCATTAATATTTTTACATTTTCTCAAGAAATATTTGAAAGGGTCTAACTACTGATGAAATAGACATGATGTTGTGGTTCTGTGAGATTTTGTATTGTAAATTACATGTCATATTCATGTGAAAGCAAGGTTTAGTGTAGAGATGAAGAAACAGTAACATTGCCTTAGTATCTGGTATACAGTACATTGCTCTGGAGGTGTCCCACTCAAACAGTCAACTTCTTCATAAGTCGTCTTTTCCTCCTGAGACCCGGCAGAAAAAAGTTGTTTTTTTCAAGTCTCTTGGATGAAAAAAACATGTTGCAGTAAAAAAAAATCAAAAATTCGATGTATTTATTTTTCATCAAACATCCCTTGTAGCAGACATCAGTTCTCGGTTTGTGTGAAAATGCAGATGAAAACATGGAGATGCAGATGCTTCTGGCCCAAAAGGCTCCACATTTGGGGTCGTCATTTGTGATTGTTTCCCTCTTGCTCATCCTCAGCTGTTGCCGCCTCATGCTCTGAACTCTCAGCATCCTCTACTGTAACCTGTCCCACTTCATCCTCATCATCTGGAAACTCTTCCTCCACAGTTTTGAGCAAAATTCTCTCTGCTTTAGTCAGTTCTGTGTCTCCTAAAATTTCAGGTAAAAAAGTAAGTTAGCAAGTCCTATTGTCCACCACACTGGACATTGACAAAAGTGTCATATTCAGAGGGTTGCATTTATTGTATACCGCTGAAAACTTACTCAACTGTAGATAATACACTCTTTTTCTAAAATCAAACCCAATCTTAGCTGCAGAAACACCACATCTGCATCATTTTAACACTTATCTCTCTTGCGGCCATAAATTGTTGTGGTTTAGATGGCATTTTGAAGACCATCCAAAAACTACAATACATTCAGAACTCAGCTGCCCGGTTGCTCACCCACTCCCGCTCCAGAGAACACATAACACCTATCCTTCAACACCTTCACTGGCTCCCAATGCAGCACCCAATTCACTTCATCATCCTCCTCATCACATGCAAAGCTCTGAATAATCTCGCCCCCCTCATACCTGACAGACCTTCTCCATCGCCACACCCCCATCCGCCACCTCAGATCAGCTGATGCCAACCTCCTGACCCCCATCAACAGGACCAAGCAGCGCACACTGGGGGACAGAGCCTTCGCCATCGCTGTCCCGACCCTCTGGAACTCTCTCCCTTCACACATCAGAAACTCAGACTCACTCCCTTCATTCAAAAATAAACTCAAAACCCCTTCTCCAAAAGGCCTACAATACCTCACTCCCACTGTCTCTCCACAACTGAAATGCACTCCTCATGATTTTATCATTTATTATCATCACTTTTGTAGCAATGCTTTTTTTAAATGTATTTCATATATTTATTTTCTTTTCCCCTAGCTGTTGTAAAGTGTCTTTGAGTACTATGTACAGCGCTTACAAATAAAATGTATTATTATTATTATTATCATTATTAAATATCCTTGTTACTGAAATTTCAGTGGTGAATCCCAACCGGAGAGTGGCAGCAGAAGTGACCAGCTTGGGGAAAGCATTGTAAAAGTGTGTAGAAGACTCCAGAAGAAGATTTTCCATACAGAAGAAGCTGCTGGCCAACCAATTATTAAACTTCTTACTGCCAGCTCTGTGATGCTTCCACTCAGACACACATCAAAGTCCCTGCTCTCCCTGCTACTGAACCAAACAGTGGTGAGCAAGGCGGGTGGCAAACAAAGTGTTCAAGATGCACTTTCAGATACACTCTGGGAGTTTATGGAAGTGAAAATGGATACCAACAATCAATAGTAGGGAAGGATTCTGATCAATGGTCTGGGGTATAGCTTCCAATCCAACACAGGCTGGATTCATGCTAAAATGCTACAGTATTTATTTTCTTAAACTTGTGTTTTGTTAGTGAAATGTTCCATTTTGCCTTAGAGAGGAATAATGTGAAGAGGAACATGAGATGCAGCATCGCATTACACTTTAATGTGAAAATGAGAAGCCAGCAGAGTCCAGTATCCCAAATCAGAGCGACCGGGGATGAAATCAATGATATCCTAGAGAGGACGGTTAGTGAGTTGAATGTAAATGACTAATACTAAGGAGAAGGGGGTGGTGGGGGAATAGGAAGTGTTTATGTTCAGTAAGTAAATATAGCAGCACTACTGAAATCCTGCAGTAGAAGTAGTAGATATTTCTCTTTTATGTTTCACAATCTGTTTCTATATTTGTGTCTTTCATTTAGAATATATGTTTAATACAACTGCCTGTCTATGTTTTTGTACTGTATGTATGAGGTGGAAGGGCAATGGAAAGCCTGGAGTTTTATCATTACCTGCATGGTTCAACCAGTCCTGGCCCAGTCCTGCTATAGCCAAAGCTTCCCAATACATAATATATTTTCAATCAATTACATGCATTTTAGGGACATTGAATTATGATATCTTCAGATGACTTCATTTACAGCGTCTTCACAGTGCAGCAAAGACAGCGGTGAAGGTCAGAGTGGTTTTACTGCACAGCCAATACTTTACAAATGTCTCCATCTGGTGGATTCCAGCAGCGTGTGTTAAGGTGCAAGTCAACAGTAAACTCAGCTTCCTACTGTATATGTAGACATACATTTACAGCTAGATTTAAGGTTTGATGAAACTGAATTTCCTCTGGATTTTAATTTAGGAATCGAAAGGAAAGAACGCTACATTCAAGCGTAGTACAATTTTCAGAGCTAGTACTATTGATTGTTGAGTTTTTTCAGAATAAGAGCTTTTCAAACAGCAGCTCCTGGGAGACAAATGCAATGGCATACTTTCAACTGAAGTGGATCAATGGCTAATTTTTGGACATTAACATCATCCTGAAGGCATTACTATGTGTTACCATGTAACACACCGACCTACACAGGCTCACACATCTTCAAGAGTGTGCAAAGGTGCCTCTAGGTGGCAGGGTCATCACTGAAAATAGGTGGCAAACGCCCAATGGACAAATGGCTGATGTTTAGAATTGAAGGGGGAAAAAATACATTGCAGCATGAACTCTTTAACAATCAATGCTTCGATGGCAACATGTCAAAAAGTAGGTCTTACACTATAGTTCTACTGTTATTTCCCAGAATTTCAGCATCGCAAACCACAACTGCTGCCTGCCGACCAGCTGATGATGTAATGTTGGTTATTCCTCTTTGTGAGCATTACCAAACAGAGTAAATACTACACCTGTGAACACAGAGCTGCTGTATGCCATCAATGATCAACAATTTGGTTAGCTTTGGTAGAGGGATGTTCATGGTCACCACTGGATGCACACCCATAGGCCATATGAATGACATTTGTGGATTCTTGCATATGTGAAAAGCCCCCTAAAAAATGAGTGGTATTTCAAAAATCTAGGTTGTGGTTTTAAAGGGTGGAGAGACAGAGAGAGAGATTATATCTGTAACTGTTGTTGAAGGAGTGTGGAGGTTAATTTATGGTTCAGCTGTCAGTGACATAAGAAAGACCCTATAAGGTTCACATGGCTGGTACACAGCCAGAGGGACAACAGGGGACAGCAGACTCTGTTTCTAAAGGCTGGGTTAATTCAGGCCAACACAATATAGTAATATGGAGTTTTCTCTCTTTTGTGCCAAAGTGTGCGCTCATAGAATATACTCAATGGAAAGTGGATTATATTTAAATGCAATGCCAAAGCTTGGTGGATAAGTGTTTGTTCCAGTGCCTCTTTGAGTGAGGCCACAGGCCGCTGCACTGTTTGCAGGACAGTTTAAGATTATGTAATGGACATAATATGATCGCCACCGCCAAATGTTAGACATGTGTTGCTGTATGGACAGGTGTTTAAACAAAAAAGAAATCCATCATGTGTCAGCTCCTTCTACCTTCCACAGTTGGGCTTGGGCTGAGCATATCATCTCCAGAGGGCAATTTGCTTTATAGCTAGCAGTCATTAAAAGTTCAAAGGAGTCATATAACAGGTATTATACACATGCACTCATAAAACCAGGATGCATTTAATGTGTGGAGATTTGCTTGTAAATGAAATCCAGTAGTTTTTGGAATAGTAGGAGTTTATAAAACCCATTGGTTCCCCCATCACACACCATCACTTAAAAACAAGGAATAATTCCCCTCATCAGCTATATGGCCCAAGCCATGTGACACAAACTGTGAAAGGGAAATGTGTTTGTGTTGGCAGCGTTGTGTAACACAACGCTGCCAACACAGCTTGTGTTTAACCACTTCCCCCACACCAGGTGATGCCCTTATAGCACAGTCGGCACCTGTCGTCTACCCCTACGCCCCTGTGCATTGTGGGTTTTTTTTAACATATTGACCAGTGTGTGTTTGAGGTGACCTCTGGCTCCCGGGCGATCCGTGAGCTGATCCACTCAAGTGGCGAGGCAGTTGAATCAACAGTTTTACCCCTGGAGGAGGGATGATGTGATCATTAGCTCCACTCTAGGTGGATGAACAGGAATCCCCTCTAATAATATAACTCTTCCAAACCTAGTTAAGGGTTAAGACAGGCCAGAGGCACCCACACACTTAATGATCACCACTTAAAACAAAGCTCCCCTTCAAAATAGAACCACTCAAGTAACACTGGGCACTAATAAATGGTAAGGGAAACCTTGAGTCAACCCATTACCTGCGTAAGACAGAAGGAGAGGCTTTGTAAATGCATTTAGAGGTGAAATATATACCATAATATATACTGTATATATATAGATGTGCATATTTTCCCAAGGGATGTGGCACTGAGCCATGTGTGGATATAGGTTCACGTTACACTTCACAGTACACTATGTCATTTGCGGTTACATCACATGTTCATTGACCCATAGTCATGTACTGTACTGTAGGCTTCAGAAATACCTGCCTTGCTCTGATACATATTCCGTACACTTAAATAAACATTTTACAACTAGAGCAGATTGTGTTAATGTGTTTCGGTCCAGTTAATCCTATTGAGAGTGCTGCATGTAGTAGCAGTGCCTACATGACTCACTCATTAATACTGTAGAGCGGGGATGTGGTGGAGGGTAAAGCCACCTAATCCCAGTTTACTATGCAAACAAAAAAGGTGAGTAGAGTTCACTCGCCTTTTTAGCCAGACAAAAATCTTTAAAATGTACTGTATACTCATAGTAGACATCATAATACGTTAGGAAGATAGGGCCCTTTGAGAGCAGAAGCATAAAGTCATTGATTTTTGTTCAGATCGGTGGTTGTTTGCCTCATGGTGATCACTGACTTCATGTCATAGTTTACCCACTTTTTAATTTACCACCTCATCTCTGGTGTAGCAGGATTACTTACATGTGCAGCTGAATTTTCTACTATTTTGTAACGCTCTGCTAAAATGTACTTTGGTGGAGGGTTTAGCCTAAGCTGAGATGTCTTGTCTGGCCTGAGAAGGGAGATGGACAAAGAACTGACTCGATGAAATTGAATCGGTGTCCTGGGTGGGCGGGGGCTCAGTGTTTGACAGGGTGCAGATGGACAACCAAGCCTGGTATAATTATAGCCTCCCCCTGACTACACTCTGTACACGTGACCCTGCTGGTTCCAGTTTCAATGGGCTGAGACCAGCCACCAACACCGTGGTGCAACAAGTACTCCACCCTCACCCACTACATAGGCCTGCAAAAGAAAGTTCATTGTGCATAATATCCAGACACTGATTCATCATCAGCATGAATGTGAGTGGTGCTTGTTGTCTTTCAGCTATTCAGCATTTCATTAAAATGTCAAACAAAATAAATGCGATACAAAATGCAATTTGGGTTTCCCTCTGAGCCGTCAGTTTATAAAATGCATTCTATGAGCCTGAAAAAACAGATTCTTTTAAATGAAATTTAGAGCATACGTCAAGTTGCCACAACTAATGGAAACATGTATGAACAACTTTTTTAAGATAAATAATTGGTAGGGTAAAAAAAATATGGCCAAATTTTGTGCTCCAACTTTTGTAGGCCTACTCTAACATTTAGATTGCTAGAATACTTTGAAATAAATGTTTAAGAGTAAGCAAAAGCAAAAACCAAATAGATTTCCTTGAACTTCACGTTATGTACATGATCTGCATCTCCAAGTCAGTTCTCTAAGGACAGGTGGCAAATTTAATGTGAGAGAGAAGCTATAAATATAGTCCTCCATAAAGGTGTTATTTATAGCGGCTTGTAACGTCATTGTATTCTGTTGCCAGGCACATAATGAAACTTTTCCAGTAAGTTTAATGTTACCAGATTGAAACAGTTCAATATCTAAAGGAAATACTGACAAGTATGAAGAATCTTGGCACAGGGTCTGACATTGTAAATATTCCCCAATCCTAACCAATCCTGACCAATCCTGACCAATCCGACGTCTTCCACCCTCACCTAACACTCAAGAGTGTAGCACAGGTCACAGCTGCAGCTTGCCACTGTGCTATTCTGACACAGGTCAGTGCAGTTGACATGGATTCCTTCCGAGGGTCAAGTCGTGTAGGTTTCAAGAAAGGTGTCCTCTAAGGCTGCAAACCAATTCTCACTTCCTCTGACACATACTCAGTGGAGTAGGAAGAACTGCTGAAGTTCAATGCTGTAAGGTTTCAAAAACTACTTTCCTTTATTGCTATTTTGCACACTTTAACGGAAGCATTGAACCACCCCAAAAAAATCGTATCACACAAAATGCATAATTCTCTCAAACTCTGCAAGCAGACGACACCACCCTCAAGAAGGCAGGATGTTCTTTGTATTATACCACAGTGGTTTTTATTGGATGTTTACGGGTGTGATGCTTTCTTTCTTTCTTTCTTTCTTTCTTTCTTTCTTTCTTTCTTTCTTTCTTTTTTCCTTCATAAAAACACAATGTAGCTGCCCTCAGTAAGTGTCCGGGCTGCGAGGTGTGAGTATTCCTACAGCTTGAGCTGTGGGGTTTCTATGCCTTGTCGAGCTTGAGGGAATCCGTGGCAGACATGAGAAGAAGGCTCACATGCATCATCTCACTGCCCTGTTGCATAACTGTTCTAGACTGCCGTTATTCAATTGCGCTGTGTAAAACGTCAGCAGCCACTCTGTCTGGAGTCGCATTCTCAGGCGCTACCACTTCTTTCTCTAACTCAGCTATGCTTACACTCCTCACTGAAGGAAAAAAAAGTTAGTCAAACCTATTGTTACCATTCTGTTTGATTCATAACACTGTGAAAAGGTCATGAGTCTTGCCTATATAGCAGAAAATATATTCATCTAGAATGTCTTGATCGACTTCCTATGCAAAATCCAGGCAATTGCGCTACAATACTAAAAACAAATAAAAACAAGTGGAGCGTCATGTCCGATGCTGTACGGGGGGAAGGGGAGATGTGGTAGTACGAGCCTGGACAGAGACTAATTTGGTAACCTCCCACTTGGAGGAGGACAGGCAGCAGACAGCTGGGTAACAGGAGACGGGATTCGGAACAAGAACACTGTGACCAGCAGACACTCCACCCATCTACAGCTTCTCACACCGGCACTGACGAATGGAGAGGGAGAGGACAGAGACAAAGTACAATGAGAGTAGAGTTGGAGAACATGGTGGGTCGGAAGTGTGGGCTTGAAGTGTTTGGTTGGGGTTTGGGGGGGTTGGCGTATTATATATGCTGGTTGTACAAGACAGTGTGATGGGATGGGAATGACATGAGTGACTGGGTGAAGCAGGTGTCAGTCAGGAGACGAGCCAGGTGGTTGCCAGTTGGCACGGGCAGCCTACAGACAAGCCGGCTTGTCGGGATGCCCCCCTTCTTGGCACGGTGACACGGTTCTTATGCATTCCCAATTGTACATGCATACTTCTGACAGTTTAGCATCCCCTTCTTCATGTGCAATGACAAAGACAGGGCAGAGCATGTAAAGCTCTCCTGGTGCCATCACTGAATACACTGGAGAGGGTGGATAGATTTTGATTTGATGGATTTTATTAATCCTCCAAGGGGGAAATTCTCTTCTTGCCCTCTGATTGGGGTGCAGGCCAGGTAGTGTGGCCCTCCTAACGCAGGTAGAGGTTAAGGGTCTTCCTCAAGGATACTTCAGGCTTTGGTGCCGATACCCAGTAAGGGAGTAAAGGTCAGTTCCCTAGGAGGCCACCATCAAAGAAACAAAACACAAACCCTGACAATACTGCAAGTTGCATGGGTTAAAATTATCCTTTGGGTCTCTTGGACAAACTCCTAGCTGTTAATGAAGCAAAGCACTAAGCAGCTGTGTAGCGTGAGCATGGGTGAAATGGTGCGAGACATTTGAGAGAACTCAATATGAAACAGGGGCTTTAATGAGGATAATGTCAGAGATGGTATCATCTTTCATCTTCAACATTCCAGTCAACCAGTCAGTCCCAACCCCATCGAAGCTTTGCGGTCCAACAATTGGCATATAAATTTGAGCAGGCCTGAATCACAGGTGTGTTTCCGGTATAGGTCAGTGAGAGTCAACATATAAATCAGCATTATGCCAGAAAACAATAATGTACAATGCAGCTCAAAAACCTTCTTTTGTTCCCTCTTCCTGCAATAAAACTCTTCTTTGACAGCCTTCATTGCTTTTCGGTCTTGTCAATACCAAAAAATGAGTCAAAGTGGGCTTTTGGGGAGCCAGTGACCATAGAGTGAAAGTGGTCTTTGCTCCCTGTCACCTTCATAGGCTGTTAGTATAGTTGGATAGTAATATACTCCTAGTAATGCTTTCCATGGTGCAAAATTGACTGATCCTCCTTCAGGGGGCCATTACTCTTCATCAAAGAGGTGGCTATCAAATTATTAGCATACTCAACATCCGCACCCCCCCCCCCATGCAGACTGGACAAGCCTGCCATTCACACACCAAACAAGAAACTGCAACTACATGTGATTGGCTTCAGATAAAATGCTTCTTGGTAAAGCTTTAAGCATTAACAGCCATTTGATGTGTGAAAAGAATATCAACCGACTTTTTCCAACCCTTACGCCTGACACAAGGACCCCTGCTCTCCACAGCATGCTTGGCAAAAGTGTTGCTCAGCTTTTTTCAGAGTTACTCTACTCCCTCCCCCCCCCCCCCCCCCCCCCCACCCACCCCCCCCCCACCCCTCCCCCCCCCCCCCCCTCCCACACTCTTCTACTCTATCGGGGGCGTGGCACGGGGGGGGAG
>OMOV01003823.1:1627-13813 GCA_900312565.1 Beryx splendens
ATAAGGCTCAGCGGCGGCGAGACTCGGAGAACATTTCCGAAATGAAATCGTGACCCACAGATTGGATGTAAGGCACTACTTCATGGCAGAATCAGACAGGCAGGGCTTGATACTTTGTATTGTACAACATGTAATGTAGAACTTAATAAATATATAAATACTGCAGTCCTCAGAAAGATTAGACTTAATTAAACAGTGAACCCCATCTGCCCATAGTCCTCATTAAGCAAAACTACTGGAAAAAAGGAAACATTTTCAAAATAAATGAGCTCATAGGAGGCAGTAAATCACTCACTTCTGGGTATTCTAACCACTCTGCTGCTTCTGATTGTTTTTTAAAGTGGTAATTTACAAGTTTCCCCTTTCTTGATTTTGGTGACATCTTTGGTGCCAAACGGTCATTGGTCATTGGTCTTGGACTCACTATCAACTGGTGATACTGTGTATAGAGTAGCAAAACTGCCTTCATTTATATGAAAATGTTTACAGCATTTTGTATCTTTGTTAAGAGAAGTGCTTCACATATAATTACTATTCTGCTCACAACCTTCTGCGCTCTGAGTCTATAAAGCGAGCATTTGAAGTCTTAACCTGAGTGCCATTTGTTTGGAATTTACAATGGACGACTACATCTTGGAAGAATTCATGAAAAGGAATCTCTCTGCGGGTAAAAGAGAGAAAGTTCGCGCCACAACCAAGTAAAGGCAACCTCTGCCCTCCCAAGACCTTGGTGCTCATTAAATCTTTAGTCCGGGATTAGAGCAGACATCGCTTCCCTTTTCATATCTGTTCTTCCCTTCCCAGCCCCACCGCCCTACGCAGAACACAGGATTCCACAGAGGACATAGCCTATCCTAACCGTCACTGTACTGTGTCTCTGTAGTAACTTAAGTGAGCACGAGAGGCATGCACATAAATGGTTAAGATGAGTTCAGAGGATGGAAAGTTACAGACAAATAGGACACCGATAGGGCACACAATGAATTCCCATTTAACCAGACTGCTCATTTATGCATCAATCTGCAGAGGCAGAGGTCCACACTGTGGTCAGATGATGGTGATTTGTACTCAGAGCTATACTTGTAATGCTGGTTCTATACCGCAACTATTTATAAAGAAAATAGTAAATTGTTATTGATAAGATTGCTGATGTCGGCTATCTCGTTGTATGTCTCTGCCTACTTTATAGCCAGAGTCAGGAAAGACACATAAATTGACACATTTCAAATTTGGAACATAACTGAATTGTCATAATTTGCTTTTTGTATGCTCACAAGACCACACATTACATATTTATGAGGCAGTCACAGAATTACCTTTCCATGGGCTCTAGAGTAATTAGACTGGTTGAACTGGCAAACACTTAACTGTGTATCTTTGATATGCAATTAAGTGCGTTTGCTCATACAACGCATGCACAAGCAAGCATTTTGTGATGAGGCCATGTGACTGCTCTTATAGTACAGCCTCGTGATTAATGAGGAGGCCAGCACCCAACAGCACTGCCGATGTGTTGTTCCTCATTATGTCAGCCAAGCAAAACATCACTCCCGAGTCCCAAGTCCCCAAACATCTTGTCAAAGCAGTTCAGGAGTGCTCCGACATTACAGGAGGGAATATCCATCGGCTTGGAACAGTAGACCAAAGGGTCAAGACCAAGGACAAATCCAGCGGTGCATTAAATTGCAGTAACACATGGCTAAATTAAAAATGTCCGCTGTCAAAATGGCAGGTTTAAAGTCTATTTTCTAGTCCATTTTATTGAGAGCAGGAGCATGTCCTGGTGCATTAATTTTGAGTCTGGATCTTATAGGTTAAATTACTCCCAGCAGAACTACATAGCATATATATATATATATATAAAGCATGTAATTAACATTAAATATTCATCTCTCAAAGAGCAAAGAGACATGACTGTCAGCAGAACACAGATAGTTCACAGAGGTAGATGATTTATATTGCATACAAAACCAACGTGGAACTCATATGAAAATTACCTTTGAATACTGACCAGTTATATATTTCTTCTACCAAGAAGTGCAAGAACTCAAAGCTAATTAAGGGATTTCAATCCTCTTACTCCTGCTTGAAATCTACAATCTTAAGCCTGTCCATTTTGAGAGGCTGTCTATTGATCACTGCTCTCTTTGTAGAGTGGGGAGCTGTGGTGCAGATGCAATCAGTTCTAATATAATGGGCCCATGCATTTAAATGGGCTTGGCCTCGCTGTTCTTCACTATTGATTAAAATCTCCAGACTAAACCCCTAATCAAGCTCCCAGGTTGTCAGTTAGCTCACTTCCTGACAATTTATGAGAGGATTACTGGAAAAAACCTGTCATGTTGAAGTGGTTATGGTGTTATGGTCCTTAAAGGCCACCATATTAACAATTCAGATGACTGAACACAAATAATGCTCATTTAGAGATATTTAATTGAAAACGTGTCATCAGAAACATGTGGTATTCAAAGTAATTGTTAACATTTGTACATTGACAACTGTGATCAGAAGTTGTACAGCTTGCCAGCTTGTAATAGTGAACATGTTGCTTCATTCCAGAAAAGTGAATATTAAAAACATGTTTCTATCTAGTTGAATGTTTAATCTCATGTTTGGTGGACTGATCTGTTTCATGGAGCAACACATCTACATAAACTAATGTTTACACTTGGTGAAGTGAAGGGAATTCATTCATCATTCAGTAACCATTAATGCTAATTGGCTGATATACTGCATTCAAATGTCCAATCTTATAGATTATCCATGAAGAGATCCTTCAGAAAACAAACCCCAGGCAGACACTTTGTCAGTTTTGCTGGGTACAGCAATCACTCAAAGACCTCCATTGCCCCCATCAGATATAATAATAACAAATATGTATTATTATTGATCCCTTCCTCTCTTCTGGGATCAGCATAGACATCGATAGAATCGAAAACACTTCAGCCTCAAAAGCCAAATAATCGCAGGCCTGTCTCTTGATACGTCTTTAAAAACATATAGTTCACATCCAGTCCTCCAGGGAGGCATCAGTTCTTGTCCGGTGTGCTCCTCTGAAGAGCGGAACAGATACAAGCAGCGTAATTGCTTGCAAGCTCACAAGCTAATAATGTGCACTTTAACAAAAAAAACAAAAAAAACAGAAAAAGCCAGGTAGTTTATTGAGCATGGAAAAACAATTACAGCCCAGTTTGCCGCTGGGTTGCCATATGCGGGGAATATGTTCCATATTCACAGAAAATGTACCTATTTTTCATTAAGTACATGCTTTTGGTAATGTGTGTACTCATTACCCTGTGTAAGCTCTTTTCTGTAGTTGCTCGGAGTCGACTAATGGGACATTTTATTGCTTTGCTTAAATCACAGTGAAATTCTTCCAAATGTACTATTTGCTTACTTTAGGTCCGAGCTATTTGCAATGAATAAATTTGAGGTAAGCTTGGTGCCGGCAGCAGTGCGAGCAAAAGGAGGCATAAACATCAACAAGGAGTGATATGAAAAAATATGACCCAATCTACATGATTTAGCCCCAAAGTAAGCAGGCGTAAACACTCCGTCGTCTGGTCTATCTGGGCAGTTCTAATGGACAGAAAAACAGAGGTATGTCCTTTTATCAATTATTCGTCAGTAGAGAGCACTAAATATTCTTCAGCGACTTCACTGGAATATGATTTGAAGACAGTTAAAAATTTGATGTTTGAGGAAGCAGTCCATAAACCTGTTATTTATTGATTTTTCTGGGATGTCATGCGGGTGCTACAGAGAGTTTAGCATGAAAAATGAATGCCATATAGCTGGCGAGGAGACAGTCCGGTGAGCGTGCCTCCTCATATTGGTTCCACACACCGCTGATGCAATGTGTAAATCATAGTTTCTGCTGGTATGTCTGTTTTTATAACATTTATCTTTCATCTGCCGCCCCATATGTCACCAAGACCCCATTTTAAAATTGAATAACAAAATCAATACTTCAATAAATCAAGAGATATTGCCCGGCGCACCTGGTGATTATTTCTTTCAGGCGGGAGGGCTAGTTTCAGGTCAGCATTTTATACTCTCCCTTAGGCCGCTGGGATGGGCTGCACAGAGCCATTCGTTACCGTGGGTGCATCTTAAAATGTATTGGGGTCAGCATTCTTTCCTCATTAAGCATGTTGACACCTTTTCATTATTCATCATAGCCTAAATGGATTTTGGGAGAGTGTTCTGACTGGCACACTTGTCAAACTTATCAAATGTGAAACAGTTTGTCTTCTGTAAGGACCTAAAACCTGAAATATTACTTGGAGGATAATTTGGGGCTAAAAGCAGCGCAATTTCATTTTTTATAATTGTTTTAATCCCAGCGTACAGCATATTACCACCTAGGAGAAATTAAAAAGCCTCACCCTTGGCTAACCTTTATTATGCAGGAATAGCAATAGTGGCAGAGCAGAAGACTGAAATCGGGGCACGGAGACTGCAGGAAAGTGTCAAATTTGATCAAACTGTTAAGCGACATTACTTTGAAGTCACCCTGGAACCTTTTTTTAAGGACATTACTTCTCGGGACAGAGCGGTTCTATCTAATGTTCCCTGGTAAATGTTCCTGCCAAATCCAATAGAAGCGCAAATTACAAAAAAATAAAAATAAATAAGCTATTGGTCAAGGGATATTCTCTGTTTGCAGGAACTAAAATTAGCTTCCTGCATCTGACCATAACATCTTTTGAATTGCAGTTAAGGCAGTGCAGACTAGGGTTTCTTATTTGTACAGGGAATTCTGTTGCCAAGCTCCAGACGAAGACTAAATGCATGCCAGCGGATAATATTACCTCTGTTTTAACTTCTGCACTGGGTGCCTGCTTTTTGAATTGATTTGAAGATGTTACTGATTAGTTTTCAGGCTCGACAAGGTCTTGCTCCGAGCTACATCTCAGATCTTTTAGCTTCTTATGATCCGCAGAGTCCAGACTAAAGACCAAATGTGATCATGCCTGAGGAGACTGGGCTAGCAAAATCAGTATCTTCTCTCATGACAGTTCTTTAAATGCATTTTTACTGACAAGCTTTCATATAAATATTTCTGCCTGTTTGTATTCCAGTATTTTAATCTTCTTTAACCCTGTTTAATGTCTGACATTTTTATTGCTAGGGTTAGAGATGTGTTGTTATTGGCTTCTCATTACTGTTCTTCTTTCATTGCATTTTTTTTAAACTGCTATTTAAATCCAAATTAGTATTATTGTTAGTCATCAAAATAAAGGCTTTTAATTTGATCAAAAACAGAGTGCTTTGTTTTTCTTTTTTAATTCCATGATCCACAGTGTTGATTTACCCCAAACTCCTCTCCAAGGCATTTGAGGCCAAGTCAGAGTCTTCATCCTCTGTGCTCTAATGAGTGCGAGCAGGAGCACAGGTCATGTAAAAAAGAGGAGTTTCTACAGGTCTGGAATGAAAATAAAACCGACCTTGGGTTGGGAGATTGACATCCGGGCTTTCTCGTTGCTTGCATGAGTGATATTCCGTTGCAGTGCTTCCCTGCAGTGGAGGCAAACGAAGGCGCCTCGCTGCAGTACATTTTGAGTTATTGCACACAAGCTGGAAACCCAAACACCTCCTGCGCCCGCCGCATGGATCAAGACACGCTCTCCTACAAAGCGAGAGGAATCTGCCGAGTCGGCCGTGTGGGTCTGCCAAGAACTGGTCTGATTGTCCTTTTAAATTGTTGTGGTCGGGATCAAAGATGGTGGTCGTATTAGCAGCGGGATGACTCACCTCCTTGCTCCCTCACATCTCACTTAGATTGTGGCCTCTGGGCTTCTGGACCTCAAACTGACCAGCATCCTTAATGAGCTGTGTGGACTGTTTTCCAATTCATTAAGCAGAACCACTTGATATCAAAAGACTGAAGATAGAAATGTCCCATCTGTCTAGCTTGTCTTAGCCTACTTGGAGTGTGAGACTGTGACTTTGAAGATCTGTTCTGCCAGACAAGACCAGTTGTTCAAAGGAACTAACGAAGAAGAAGGCATGAACTGAGTTCACTTCAGATTCTGGTTCTCGCTGGTTCAGGAAACCCTCTGAGACTCCAATAAGTACATCTCCACATCTCAAGAGTTACCACCCTGCATAAACACATGTAACCCCATCGTTACCAGCTTCATTGATGTCTATGTTGCAGTTTGATTACATCGGCACGTTGAAGACCTATGAGTCCTCGGAGGAGCTGCTTGAAGTCAAAGTAATCATGGGCGTGGATCTTAAAGGAAGATCAGAGGAGACTGATAGAGAGAGCTTATAGCACTTACACTGAAATGTTCTGCCAAATCTCCTGGACAGATCCTTGGCATTGTGTGTTCAGAATGGAGTTATATTGCAGAGATATTCAGTTTGGCATAGATGGACTTCTGATTGCAACCTTTTATACTTTGATATATTTACCTTTCATCTAGGTCACTGAGAGTGAAACTCTGCTTTTCCAAGGAAGCCCAGGTTGCAGCATGTATAAAAATGGAAACACAACCAAAATCACAGAGAGGGTATGAGTGGAAAGTCAAAATTCATGATTGGTCAAAAGACAGTGGTCCAATAGCAGTCCAATAGCTGGAGTAGAAATGCAAAGAGCGGCACAGCATCAGCATCTTCACACTCAGTTATCTGCAGCAGGATGACAGCAAATCAGAAAAAATGGCTCTAGGATTGTAAACAAGTCGGCAACCATTGTGGAGAGGTTTTTATCTTAAGCCCTTTTTCACACCAGCAGTAACACACTTAATTAGCCTTCTGCCCTGATCATCAGCACAACACGTCAACGCCTGGATACTGCATCGCAAAAGCTTTAAAAGTCTTGTCTAAACGGGGTCACTACCAGGCAGTTAAATTAAAGAGCAAAGAAACAAAACAGTTTTTGAGAATTCTTCTGTAACATATGAAGTTGTGTGTTAAATTGTTTGAGGAGAGGTAAACTGAGTAGATACAATAACTTTGAGTGGCATGAATTCGACAATACTTTGCACTCTATTTCTAAAATGCCTATCACGCCCCTACCATTTGTCCTCTAATCACTCCTTCTTCCTCTCTCTGTCTGTCTCTCTTTTTCTCAGCCGTAGAAAAGCTTGATTTAATCAAAGGAGACGGGCTAATAGTCATTGGCCTGTGGCACTGCTAATAGCTTTACCTACATGAGGAGTCATTGTAATGACTGCATCTTCATGGCTATTAGGTTTAGACATTTTACTAATAACCTTCCACTTGGACCCGCTAGATCCTTTAACGGATATTCAGTATTTCCACTGTTTCAAGAGGAAATTAACTTTCAAACGAATGCAGAGAGATCTGTGAGCATGATTTACTGTTTTGGAAATGGCAAGTCTCAATATCTCTTTCTTTTCTCTCTCTCTCTCTCTCTAGTAAATGAAAACAAATTAAGTCAAGTTGAGTCAAATCAAGTTAAGTAAGTAGTATGTTCAGCTAGTATGAATGGATGTGGACCGAACGCTGTCAAAGCATATTGTGTGTAAAAAGATGATAAACTGGTATAGTGTATAATTGCATAATACATACAAAATGTAGGGCAGAGAGTACATACACTGCATAAAGAATTCATGCATAACAAACAACAGAGCTGTGTTCATTTTTGAACAAGTTGAGATAAATTTGGTATGCTTCCCTTATTTCTGTACTGAGGATATTCAGAGAAAAATGAAGCTGTTTACGTCTCTTGTAGTTTGCACTGCTGACATTGCCTTTGCTATTTAACAATATTGTACATGCTTTTGGATTTCTAATTCTCTTTCAGTTTTCAGGCTGTGATCACTAATTAACAAGTTCTACCCCAAATTTCCAATCTTTTGTGTTTTGATTTTTTAAATATTTTTCCAAATCAACAGATATTTCTCTATAGATAGTAAGCTTTCTGGCTATGAGTTGTCATGTTAGTGAGTGCAGTGATTCTTCATTCATGTAGTACATTGAAATGAAAGGAATGCTTTCGCCAATTTGCATGAATTACACTGTAGCTGTTTCTCTTGCCACCACACTATTCTTGTCACACGCGATCAACAGCAGCCTGACCTTATGGCCAGTGTCTATGAGGCCCAAAGAATTAGCTCTAGTGAAATATCACGTACTTAGACTTTGTGTTAAATCAGAAAGAAAGACACAGCAGAGGAAGTGGCTCTATATAAAGACAAATGACTCAGTAAGTTTAATCCACATTATTACAGATCGGTCCTAACTATGATAGAGGAGGTTTGTGCACTGGTGCAGGCATTGCAGTGAAACGCAGTGGCAGTGCAGCCCAGCGTCTGAAAGCATGTGTCCGCTCTCATCCTGTTCTTGTTATACTTTTCTTGTTTCCTGTCAGTTGGTGACCCACGAGCAGGGACTGGGGATGTGGGGTGTGGGGTGTGAGGGTGGGGAGCCTAAGTAGGAGCTTAAATTCAAACTCTGTTCTGACCAAAATGTAATGGAAGCCAGTGCTGTTTGCTCCAAGTGCCCCCTGGAAAGCTACAAGTTTGGATCTGATGTTATTTCTATACTGTGTGTTTCACAAATGTAACGTTTTTCATTACGTATTACCTAATGTATTTATGTATCTGATTTGTGTTTTGCACGGATAACTTCAATGACTCTGAATGCTAAAATTGTCTTATTTTATCTTATATTGTATTGTATTGTGTAGTGTTGTATGTTTCATATTATATCATATAGTATTTATTATACCACATAGAATAATATAGTACAGTATTGTATTGTATGATATTGTATCTTATAATATCATATTCCATTGTAGCACATAGTATTGTATAATGTAGTATCACATTGTATCTTATTGTATTGTATAATATGGTATCATATTGTATCATATTGTGTTGTAATGTATAGTATTGTATAGTATAGTATCATATTATATAGCCTTGTATTGTTTCGTAACATATCACATTGTACTGTGTCCTGTATCATAGTATTATATAATTTTTGCAACCCATGTGTGATGTGGAGTCGGGTGGAAAGTTAAGCCACTGCAGAAGTTCTGTATGTTTTTTATATGTTTTTTCTGTGCATGTGTTATGGTAATCACCCTGCCCTGTGAAGTATGGAGTCCACACACTGTACATATAGAGCAGATACAGCTGGAGAAATACACTCAAATGGAATAGCTGGAGGACTCTCTACCAAAGCTGGTGATGGTCCAGAAAGCAAAATCATTATTGATATACTGTAGAAATGTGTTATGCAAATGTTCTCATTTTCCCCCAAGTGTTCAAGGTGTGGAGAAAACTAAGACATAGACAGATCATACTGTCAGCGTCACCTTTTGGCTCCTCAGCAAACATCCTCCTCTGGTGGAGGATAACAAATGAGTGCACATCATTGGCGGTGGCAGCGGGCCCATACAAAAGAGCAGGTGGAGATAAGGAAGACGATGAGGCTGGATGGCTGAGAGACATTGTCTGAGAAAACAACCGAGTAACTGCTCAATACCCGGAGCCCCGGTTCCCAGAGAGCACCAAATAATGAATGTTCTCCTGATAATATTCTGCAGTGTTTACACTCATTTTATGAGCGCAAAGAGGTTTGATCAAATTACAGCGGCCTGTACATTATGCATGCAAAGCAACAAAGGTCTGATGAGTAAACAAATGAACACTGGTGTGGAGACAGTCTCTCCCTCTTTACCTTTTCCTCTTTCTCCCAACGCAAATACACAGAGATGCTCACTCACTTTCTCTCTTTCTTTCCTTCTTTCTCTCACCTCCACTCACACCAGCCATTCCCCCACACACACCTGCACCCTCTGTCACTTTGGCTGTTTTCATCGTTATTTTCTCCTTGTTCCGTGCTGCTGGGGGACTTTCCCGCTGCTGCGGCACAGGTCAGCGCACCAGAGGTGTTTTAAAGTGGGCCGCTAACTTAATCAAAGCCCGAGGCCTCGAGGGTACTTGAGTCTGTAAAATGATTGGTGGGAATCACCATGTTTCCCAGATATATTTAGTTCCTTTCCTGGGAAAGGTCCTCAATTGCAATCAGCACCCTCCCCGGAGCTTCTGCGATGTCTTCCACATGTCAAGGAAAGCAACATAAAAGAAAGAGAAGAACTTGAAATTGCGCTTTAGTGCATACATAATATTTCACCAGTACGCAGGACATGATGTACTGTAAAAACTGGTAAATAAGACGCACCTTTAATACAATTTAATTTAATGTCAGTGAGAAATTGGTATTGGTCTATATTTGGGGTTCAGTTAAGCAAAATATATTATAGGATAGCCTAACAACACACTGTTTCAGATGTAATATGTGTGTTTTGATTATATTTCGAATAAAAAATAAATTGAAATAGTTTTGGAATAACTTTTATAAACGTGTTTATAAATGAATAACTACTGGTACATTTAAATAAACCAGTCTTTAATAGCAAACCTTTTTTTTTTTACTGGCGGGAGACCTCCAGAAATAGACTGCGTCTTATATACCGATGCGTCTTATTTACCGGTTTTTACCGTAACTATGCCCTGTGCTATTCTGGTGGGTACTTATGTAAAAACAAAGCTTGGATGCCAGATGAAAGAGAAGATATGTCATGAGGGTTATCAGACACCCATCACAGAAGACTGAGCCGGATGCTCCAGCCTCCCTCAACCTGCTTCAATGCTGATAAAAACCACAGCACACTGGCCCCGTATCCACACTTAAGCTTACACTTAACTCAAAACATCACAGCCGTTTGCAAATGGCAATGAGTAAGACTCTCTGAGTGACTCTAAAACAAGGCACTCACAGCTCTGCTCTCTGGTAAGCACTCTGCATGTGTTTTCTAAGCATCGCTTCAGGAAGAACAACAGAACCTGGAACCATGCCCACTGATTTAAAACACACTGTGCCGAATCTTGCTCGTTGTCCAATCATTATCTCTCTGCTCTAACAGATGCTGCACAGATGATGTTTTTTCATTCAGGTGTTACACACTGTATTATATGTTTAGATGTTTTTCTTTGAGCAGCGATAGCCACCATAGCTGAACAGACAAAGAACAGAGTGCCACCTAAACTCAAACTGCATCAACAGAAAATCCAAGAAAGAACAGGTCATAGTACTGGGCACACTGTTTGATTGACAGGTGATCTGTGGGAAGAGCAGTGCAGAAACACCACAGCATTGCATTGATTATTAGAACACGAAAAAACTGGCAAATGCTCTTAAGGTACTGAATGACACTTGAGCTAGAAAGTTGGAGGCTATTGTAAGTCGATGATGATGCTCCTGACCCAAAGCTGGTTCCAGCAGACTGGTGTCAACTTCTCATTCATGCAGCACATTCCAGCAAACAAGCCTTTTCATCACTATCTGTTCATGATGTGTGCATAGTCATGTGTTGTCTCTTATTGCAGTGGCCAGGGTGACTGGGATTGCTTCCACTCGGTCAATGCCAAAGAATTCTCCATTGTACCAGCCTTATATATTATATTATGCTGCAATGCGCTACTCTTTCACTTCCCCACTCACATTTTCCATGTTTGCATGAAGTTTTCAGTAAATATCATCTATATATTGCAGCGTTTTGTCATTTGTTGTGCTTCAGGTGCTGTAAAGTATCCTATGAATTCATCGTGTCGAACTTAACAGTTCAGCCGGCTCCAGATCCTTCTCATCCTCACACCGACTGCTCATTTATTAGTCGAGATGCAAATGTTCCTCGAAAGAGCTTTCATAAGTTCCCCTCTCTCCCTTTCTCTTTATACATATACAGTATATAAAACCCCTCTCAATCTCTTATTCCTCTCATTTAGTTCATCGCCTTTAGACCCCTGGGAGGCAATTAGAAATGGTAAGACTTCACCTGACTGCTCTTTAATTAGCTCCCATGAGTCTGTTCCCATGTTAAATGAGCCAATAGCAGATTGTAGTCATCGCTTGAGGCCTTCGGTGGGTGCTCTGTTGGCTCTGTAGGACAGTAAATGCCTGGCTTATAGGTTGGAGACATTTGTTTGCAACGTGTTACCTGTATCTCCCAGGTTTAAGTGCCAGAGTTCACCCTTCACCCGTCCCTAAGGAGCCACTGTCATGTATGCATTTGTGAAGCGAATTGATTTAGATTGAATTGAAGTACAGCTGAGGAATGACAAAAAACAAAAAAAAATCCAACGGTCCGCTATGCTGTCACGGAACACATTTCAAATCCCTTTTTACACACCCATAAAT
>OMOV01003844.1:7478-20240 GCA_900312565.1 Beryx splendens
GAAACAGAGGTAACATTCAAGCCAGACTGACCTTTTCGTCACGCGTGAAGAAAAGGTCAGTCTGGCTTGAATGTTACCTCTGTTTCCTTCCCACCGCTCAGACAAACTACAGTGTGTGACAGAACATAAAAGGGCAGCAGTAATAAAGCTTTCTGTAAACTGGTTTCTGTCAATTCCAGCTCTTCCAATTCAATGATTTTGCTTTTGGCTTTTCATAACCCACCCTGCGTTCTCCTGTGATTCGTTTGACATGCCCCTGTGTCCCTCTCCTCAGTGTGGCAGTGTAATGTATGAGAAGCGAGTCTACGAGAAGGCGTGCTGGGCGTGCGTCACCGTGCGGGAGGACACATACGAGCAGAGCATCTGCGCGGGCTTCATGAAGATCATGAGATACATCTGTGAGCAGAATAGCTCAGGTGAATGGAGTCAACGTTGTGGGTGTCATGAAAGTGGTGCGATGGGCTACTAATGCCACAACAGCAAGCTGATCAAAGAGCTTATTTGCCAAAAAGGCTGTGTTCCTTTGTCTGATGCAATGGGTAAAAAAAAGTACTCTCCAGAGAAATGTCAACACTTAAAAGGCAAATGTAGATGATTGTTGCCCTAAGAACCTGTCCTGAATGTTTGGCAGGACAATACCTGGGCATGACCGTCCCTATAGTGACAGTGGTGCGGACAGATGAGGCCCAGGTCAGCCTGTCCAGAGATGTGACGGTGGCCTACTACCTGCCATCCCACCTGCAGGACGAGCCTCCCTTGCCCGCCGACCCAGAGGTCACCATGGAGACATGGCCGAGCACTGTGGTCTACAGCAGGTAGGTGTCCCTGCTGCAGGGAACTGGACCTCAAACTGATGCCTGTGGTAGCGAGAGTGAGTGAATAGTCCGTCCACAGATAGACTATAATAAGAGGAAGGACATTCAGCAGAGCGTAATCTTGTACAGTGCTTCTAGACGGCCAGCAGACACTTTTGTATTTTTAGATCATTGTTGCATCTCAGTGAAAACAGTGATTTTGTGTGGGTTTTTTATTTTGACTTTTCTTTTTTTTGTCTGACAAAATCCTTGGAGTGGTGACACAAGCATACTTGGCCATCAGTGCAGAGTACAGACTGCAAACTGCAAAGAAACAGCTATTTCAGATTGCTCACAAGCCCTTGAGAAAGCCTGGTACCATCGCCAGCCTTGCTAGCTGTCCAAAAACAGTAATTATTTATATCATGCCACTGGTATAAAGTGTTGACAGCCAAGTATACTTGTCTCAACACTTTCCACACACCAGCAAGGCAACCGAATTGTTGTTTTTGTGTAGAGATGATCAAAAAGACAAGCGGGGTGTATAAGTATCTCCGTCTGACACTTGGTTCCGCCTAGCTCTGCTTCTATGTGTGTAACTACAGGTGTAGCTCGTACTCTCATGAATTAAACATCTGTGTGTGACTGTGTGCACAAGGAAGGTTTCGCACATATGAGGAAGCAAACTTTTTGACAGGTGCAAAGATGAAAAAAAGTGTAGCTGTTCATCTGTTGTGCTGTCTGTGTGTTTGTCAGGACGTTCACGGGCCCCACTAATGAAACCACTATCCTGAGGGAGATCTGTGCATTAGCAGAGCTTCTGGACTCTCCAGATCGGTATGTGAGCGGCTCTTTCATCATAGCTGGGTACACCAGCCTCGCTGCGGAGCACCGGCTCAACGAAGTCTGGTTCCTGGAGCGCCAGTGAGACTCAGGAAGAGGTCGAGCAAAAGGCTTTCTGATCTTTTCAGACGTTTGCGTGGAGAAATGAGAACCTTGGAATGTGACGCTATTGACCGAATACAACCCCACTTTCCTGGCCATGTGGAGATGCTCATCAGCCCAGGTGGTGGAGTCCGCCAAGGAACTGGGACTTTGACATAAGAAGCTGTATAAATTTAATTTGGTGTTTAGCAGATTCCTGCTTCAAAGAAATGAGGGGAAAAAAGGACTCAATCTCTATAGGACATTTTAAAGCACCATGCAGGTTTTTTGCTATTTGAATATTACCAAAACATGCAGATGCTGATTAAAAACTCAAATGAAACACATGGAGAAGTAGGCTACTCCTTCCTTTTGCTAACATAGGGAACGATGATAAAACAACACTGTTAAGTTCATAAAACAGGGACAAAAAATATGGAAGACCCACATTTTACCTGTATGCATAGATAATAATCCATGGATAGTGACAGCGCTAATTAGCACCCGAAGGCCAGAGGTTCGTTGCACTGACTGAACTGGATGTTTGTCATTTATTGACAGAATTGAAACACCAAGTGCATTTGATCGGTCCAAGTGTTTAGTGAGACTGCACAAAAACATGCAGAAAGACAAAGTTTTTTATGTTCGTTTGAGGGTTTTTTTTCAGGAAGTGACACGTGGCATCTGTGAAACACCTTTTTAAAACTTGTATGGCCTTAGCTGTGAATTAAGTCTCAGATTTAAAGCGTGTGACTAACTCGTTAGTAACGTTTGTGACAAACAAGACTGAGACGGTCCTTAGTTTTCTCTGAACCCAGATCAGTCTGTCCTACATTTGTCACAGAAAACAACAAGACTTGTTTGTGTGTGAGTGCGACAGGGATCAAAGCACAGTGACGCTTGATGTGGGAGGAACGGAATCTGCTTCTTTAATTATCAACATATACCTCAGCATTGTTGCAAATTTCCTCCACAACCCAGCCTTTATTTTGTCTAATACTGCTTTCACCAGTGCATTTAACACAAAGTGCTTATATTAAACTATTGCTGCCTGTGTCTGTGAAACAAAAGCTATGTACTGTGTATTCTGCATTTTTCTGTGTCTTTGGCTTAATGCAAGCAACAGAAGTCCTTCAACGTTTCGCTAAGCCTTGTTTTCTGGCAAACATTTATATAGTAAGAATAACGTAACACAAAACTACTGCTTATACTGAGCGAAATCCATTCAGTAAGTTGCTGTATGCAGTAAAAGCTTTAGAATTGAAATCGTATGCGTAATGATTGTGTAGTATCTCCCCCTCTCTGGTAACAAACAGGTAAAAGCACAGGAGATGGTCTTTGTCAGCGTGGTTTGATGCTTGCTGTGTATCAGATGGAGGGATGTTCTTTCCAGAGAAAAGGAGAGTAAGATGTTTATATAAGATAAGACAGGAATTGTTTCCTCATACAAACTGCACTACCTAAGCAAATCATGTTGTCTGTTTCCCTTTGATGGAGATGAATCATTTTAATCTAAATATAAGTGAGAAAGTTTAGGAAAACTGACTTAAAATGTAAGATGATGAAGATTTTTGTTTAACCAATAGAAATTCAGGTTGTTTTTTCTGGTAATTTAATGCCAAACGCTGTTTTTCTGTGTTCTCTGGAATGGTTCTCTCAGTGCAATTGTAAAGTTTTTCGATGTAGAACATGTTTATTTTTCTTTTTAGAACCAATCTACCTGCCATTAATTGTTTTAATAAATGACTGCAGCTTCTGTCAACCCAAATATCCTACAGTATGAACTGGTACCACATATACAATGTGAACTGATGTGGATTTTGGTGACTCCACTGAATGTTCGTTCAGCAGCAATATCGTTTCAGTCACTTTACTTTAGTGCTGAACCATATCTATCATTTCACAAGGTGTGTTTACAGTCTATGGTCTAATATTTCCTTTTCCCTGGCTGGACAAGCTGCCACAGGAACCGTTACAAAACCTGAAGCAATGGATTTTCATGCGTCCAAAAGATGAATAAAATAAGTTATCATCTGTGTGCTCTCACTCATTGTTTGGATAAATGTTTAAATAAATATCTGTCGAGGAATTAATCGGTTTATACAGACTTTTGCTCTTTTTGTTTCTGGCAGTCTACGAGCAAGGAAATGTGATTTGTCGCCTAAGTCTAGGTGTTTATTTGGCCTACAGGGAGCTTGCAGCTGTCAACATTTAAGATTAATTTAAATATGAAAGAGCGATGCTTCTGTTTCTCTATCCTCATATTGAGATATTAGATAGATGTGTTGCCTACATGCAAGTAGGCCTATACTATGGTTTCTATACTATGGTTTTTCCCACTGAAAAAAGTCTGTCTTTATCCACTAGGTGGCAGGAGAGACACTCATTTCTATGTTTCAATATCAAACTTGTTTATAGTTTACAAATCTTTGGCAGATGTATAGTAATTGTTAATATTACGTGATTACCTAATTACAAGTACTTTTTTACATATCTATTGTGTTATCTGGGTTTTTTCCTTCTGTATTAGTTAATTATTTGATTGATTGACTGATTGATTCCGCAGACATCACCTCCGACTTCCTTCTTCCGGGTATATATTTCCACGCTCGACTTGTTCCAACACTTCATTTCAGCACTTTAATGTTTGATAATGCTGATAACCAGTGCAGGTCTGCCTGACTTGTTTTCGGGGAGGTCAAAGTTCATCAGTCTGCCTCAAAATGGCGGATGAACCAACACGCGAATGGAGCGAGGAGCAGCTCAAAAGTGATGACTTGCCCAAAAAAGACGTTATTAAGTTCATTCAGGACAATGCAGCACACTCGGTATGTTTCACAGCTTTACCTGCTTCATCGCTGTATTGTTTTTGTGGATGCAGGTTGAAATGTCAGTGCTCACTTTGCTGCAGCAGCACGCAGGGCATCCGGGCTAACGTTAGCTACCAGCACCCTGCATTATTTAGGGTGAGCCACACCACTCAGTTAGCTGGCATGTTGTATAGCCTCATGCCACACAGTTTAACATTGGGGAGATGAAGTGCAGCGCAAGCCATTGCAAGATATACGCCACAAAACGTTATCTAATCTCACCTAAAATACCAAAAAGCTGTGTTGCATGTTTTTGCTCAGGCCTGGAAATGCCCCAGTCACTGCAGGAAACAGGCACACCTCAACGTGTTCGCTTTACTCTCTCTGCGCCCATTTTCTCTTTCAGTTCCTCGCTGAGCACAAGCTGATGGGAAACATAAAAAATGTTGCCAAAACAGCAAAGAAAGAACAGCTGATAACTGCCTACAACCAGCTCTTCGAGAGCAAAGTAAGTGATGTTTTTTGTGCCAATGCAAACAGAGACAACGTGCACGAGGTGTGGTCATAAGCATGTAGAGTACACACACTAGTGTTGGTCAGCCAGATGGTGGAGAGCATGTGGGAAATGAGTCTAGTAAGACTGTTTGACAAGTCAGTGTGGAGGGTAGGTTAACTGAGACTGGAAAACATGTTGATTTTATCTACATTGCTCTAATTCTCAAATGTGTCACTGATCCTGTAGGAAGAGAGCAGACACGACCTGAATCTTTGAAATTAATGAATCTGCCGAGGAGTTTGGAACAAAATATGACCGGTCATCCTGAAACGGCCTCCTGGAAGAAGCTTGTCCCAGCTAACGATACATGGTTTTGAGTTTGTGTTCCGTGGCCCTCTTGTCATTTGCAGAGGTTTAAAGGCACCGAACCTGTGGAAGAAGTGACTGAGCAGGTTAAAACTGTGAAACTTGATGACAAGCCCAAAGAAGTCAAGACAGAGGTTGTGGATGAGGTACTGGTCCAGAATGTCGAATTGGAGTTTGACTTTTACATATATAGTGCTCTGCTGTGTGTGTGTGTGTTCCCATTGTGCATGTTCTGTTCATACAACTTTAACAAAAGATCTATGAAACTATTAAATACACAATAAAAGAAGCACATTATTCATACATTTCTGTACTGCTCGTGACAGCTAGTGTTAGCAACGATTCATCAGCATTTCATGAACTTCTCCCAGGGTCCACCCAAGTTCTTCAAGTCCGTGCTGAAGAAAGGTGACAAGACTAACTTTCCAAAGAAAGGCGACGTGGTGGGCTGCTGGTACACCGGCTGCCTGGAGGACGGGACCGTCTTCGACACCAATATTCCCACAAGTACGACAGTCTGGCACCTCACACCAGCCCCTCTTACTCTGTTCCTCATCACGCAGCACACAACGTTTCAGCTGAAACTGCAGTATTCCCTTCATGGTTATGGTCACAGACTAAAAAGTAGGGATGGGACGTATGCTTATCTCACAATACGATTCGATACGCGATATGGGGTTCACGATTCAATACAAGTTAGTTCAATGACAACAAAGTATGACTGTGCAGAATTGTGTTTATTTCAGAGCCGCAGATCTTTCTAGCAATGGAACTGGCTTCCTAGAAAGTAAATAATGACTTAAAAATGTCATTACAAAGTGCAAATAATAAAATTTCATTGGAGAGATTGTGAAATTGTGATGGGCAAGCAGTCTCATTTATGATTACAGCAGAATAAAATGGGGCTAATATCGCAATTCATTTTTCTGCCCCACTATACATATTGTCACATTTTTTAACTGTGATGTATAAAACTTCGATACTTCCCTACTAAAAACACATTTGATCGTAACCCAATCTTTAGATTTTCGTGGCCATCATCTTACTTCAGATGAAGATGTCTCCTTCAGTGTTAACCCTTCGCTGCTTTCTCTCTGCAGCGGCCAGAAAGAAGAAGCAGACTAAGCCGCTTTTGTTCAAAGTCGGCCTGGGCAAAGTGATCAGAGGAGTAAGTGATTCCTGTGTCTGTTCCCTGCTGCTTCTCCCTCGGATACTTTGCAACGCCACACATCCAGAATTCACTGCTCTGCAGTATGATGCTCCCTGCACCACTCGTCACTAATGCTCGTTTGTTTTCATAGTGGGACGAGGCCGTCCTAACGATGAGCAAGGGTGAGACCTCCCGAGTGGAGATTGAGCCGGAGTGGGCCTATGGAAAGAAGGGTCTCCCTGATTCCAAGTATCCTTTTGCTAAGCAGAGAATAACTGATTTTATGCCTCATGTAAATGTGACCTGTATTGGTGTTTGGTCACATTTTATTTGGACAATCGAATGCTGATACTCAGCTTCTTAATGTCACAAAGGCTGCTGAGTTTCGAGTGAGACTCATAATTGTGTGAAAAGTAGTGTAGATAGATATTCAGTATCTGGGCTAGGGTTAGTATTAGAAATAGTCAGGTTTGGGTTGGGTCACCTGATCAATTGAGGTGACAAAAAGCTCATCGGCTTAGTCTGAGTATCAACATTATACTATCCAAACAAAGTGTTACCTAGCATTTATGTAATAATAATGTGATGGATTGACTGGATTGATCCCCATAGGAAAATCCTCTTTTTTAATTTACAAATAGTTTGAGATCAGGGTGCGGCTACAGAATAGCGTCCCAGGAGCTGGTAGGGATGCGGCGTCTTGCTCTAGGACACTTCAGCAGGGTGGATGCCTGCTGACATGAGGGTCAAACTCAGGTTGTCTGCTTACAGGACGGTGTCACACTCTCTAACCATTTGGCCACTTTGTCATCCTCTTCTTAGACATTCCTCGTATTTATGGTCCATTAACATTCATTATTTCTTTCATATTTGTTTGGAAATTAATATTGATTTTGCTCTAAATTGTGAATATGTTGGACCTATTTATACTATTAAGATGTGGCTTTTCTCATCTGGCACCTAGTAGATATACGTTTGATAATAGATCATATGTTTTTTCTTAAGTGTTTCTTAATGTTTCATAGCTTTGCCGACTTGATTTGAGGTAAAAACAAATTTATTTTTGCATCATGCAGATTCCTGTGTCTTCTCCTTAACTCCAGCTCTACCAGAATTCCCCCCAACGCAAAGCTCATTTTTGAGGTTGAGCTGGTGTCTGTGGATTAACTGACACATTTTGGCCAGCATGCACTACTTTCTGAGGATGGAGGAGAAAAGGACTAGATGGCCATGCTTGAAAGATAAAACGTTAAAATAGCATTTTGCGTTATGTTGCGCCTGGTTGCTGATTTGTCTCTTCATTGTCTCATTTATCATTACGTTCCGTATGACATGTTGGTTTAAGAAACGGTAACTACTTACTGTAACATTTTGGATTTAAGGTTGTCTTTTCTAGCATGGCCAAAATGAAATGGTTTGTCAATATTGTACATATGGGACACCCTGAAATTTTTTTGTCTGCATTTTGTTTTTTTCTTTTGCATGTAGAATGTAAAGGGTAAATAAACCGCTTTTCTGAGACTGTAATGAGATTGTCTGTCGTCAGTTGTATCAAGAATAACAGAATCACTATGTGTAAGTATGCAAACACAAGGATAGGATGTGTTGATCGTGCAGTTTAAGAATCATACAGATGACGTGCATGGCCTTACCAGAGGGAACTTCCGTTTTGTGTGATCAGCTTGGGCTTTAGCTTTATCGTGTCATTTCATGGACTAAAATCATGCAGGAGCTGGAGCTGAGGAAATTTTAGGAAGTTCTTAAGAAAGCTAAGTGCAATTCCTCACTATTTTCTTGGTAAGTCTCATTTCTTAAGAATTTCTTTAAATTTCCTACTTCTCAAATTGGGGCTTGAATTAATTATAGTTAATAAACGTTAGGCTTACTACCACTGAGGTAGTACAGTCTGGGATGCCGCAAGTCTTAATATACATGTACTGTATATTTTACTGGTCTATCATTTGTATTGATCCTGGACAATTGGACTATGGCGGGACCAAGAAAATAACTTGTCCATCAAAAATGACATCCTGCCACATCTGACATTTGTGGCAGATGACACAAATGTGTCAAATTGCTAAGATTTACACAATACACAACCTTGTAGCCACTTCAATACCCATCTAAGTTGGTATCAAGACTTAATACTTAGATATAACACTAAATTTTTCAGTTTAAAACAATTACAGAAAACTTGTTCATCCCTGCAATTTACTTGGGTTCCATAAATTGCAAGTCATCTGAAGACTTTTGCTCAACAGTTATGTTTTTGAAAGGAAGAATACTTGTTCCAGTACCGGACATCTACTGCTTTAGAATGAAACCCTTCAAATATTGAGTCATTCAGTACAGACTGCAAGCATACACCATGCAAACACTGATCTTTTGTCCAAGCCAAGCCTTTATTCTGTACAGGAGGATAACATTTAACTCGGTAAAAACTGGTGGGTTGTGATGGTATCGTTTCTCCTCTTGGCCATTGAAGCACTTAAGAGTTGGCGTTGGGTCCCTTCTTCTTTCCGAAGGTGGGCACAACATTCACAAAGCGCCTGTTGTACTGGATGCGACGCTTAGCACGGCCAGTCTTCTTCTTCTTCTTCTCCTGCTTGTCAACCTGGAGGAAGTGACGGGGGGATACATTTGTTACTTCTCTTAGATCTCACAATGCATCATAACCTAGTGAGACATTTCAAAGCTTATTCCACCCAAGCTCACTGACTGAATTCCATCATAAATGCCACAGACTTTATGTTGAGGGCCCTAAAAACTTTTATTGCAGTTGTATTTGTGTAAAACTGGAACAGAAAGTTGAATAAAAAGTCCAAGGTCCTCTTACCTTGGGTGTCTGCCCTCTCACTTTTCCGGCACGGGCCAGAGAGCCGTGGACCTTACCTGGTGGAGAGAAAGGAGAGAGGCAACAATGAAGCAAAGCATTTATGGGTATGATGGCCAGGACCAACTCAAACTCCTAAAAATCCTTTACACCCATTAATCTAACCATTTATCAAACATTATGTGGGGGCTACAGTTTTCTGCAACATCTCGTTTAGCCGTGTACATAAAATTTAAAAAATATTGCAAGGTGATCTTGACAAATCTCACCACTTTTCCCAGAAAGACAGCAATTTGGACATCGTGGCTAGTCCTATACTCACCCATTACAGCCGTCTATCTTATATACATTCAACATATTTTCAATGAGTATTTCAATCAGATCAATCAATTCTGTTACACTTAGTTTGTGTTTCCAACAAACATGTCCAGAGTTGTCTGTGATGTAGGGTGCAGTGAGTATACTGACCTCCCAGCAGCCTTCCAGCCACCTCCAGGGTGCAGTGCTCAGAGACACCGCAGGATGCCAGGCAGGACTCATCATCCAGTGGGCATCCGGCAAGCAACAGCACCTGGTCCTCAACCAGGAGACCTTCAAGAGCTTGGACATGAGCCTGAAACACACCAAGCAACAGGCATTGTTATTCTCCAGCATGGTTTGGGTGATCACGTCCCCCTTGACGTCATTACAGGTGCAAGCTAGGTCTCCGCTTAAAATGATATGACAGTATAACGCATTCAAATGACATGCGATGTGAGGGAAAGGCTCTGATGAGACCCAACCAAAACTTTGGGCAGTTTAACGTTAACATTACCTTAATGTCTCCGACAGTCTCCTGTCCGGTCACCTCAAGGGTGTGAGTGTTCTGGGCACGCAAGAACAGCTGCATCTTGATGCTGGAGCAAAACACAGAAGGGGCAAGCATTGTCACTCGTGTTTTCACCACCACATTGTAGGGACCTAGCTAAGTTAACTTAGCTGCGTCAGTTTGTTAGGGGAAAGCTAAAATTGGTTTCCGAATCCAAGTGTTTGTGATACGTGTGTGACTTAATGCTCCTTAAATCAAATTATCTAAACATCGAGACACACTACAAACAAAAAGGCACCAGTTGACGAACTACAGTGAGTCGAAAACTCAAAAGAACCCATGCAATGCAACGTGCCTGGAAGTGAAACAAGCTTGCTTGTGTCTAGCTAATGCTATGCTAGCGTTACTAGCCACATGGGGCACGCGTTTCATAAAGTCTCATAAAAATAAGTCATTTGACCTAACTCCACAAAACAATCCATAATTTATGATCAATAAGGGCATATGACATATTTCCATGTTATTTTTTGTCTAAACCTTTTAAGAATATGGTGTTTTTCGCTAAATTTACACAGGCCTCACCTCGTTCGATGCTAGTCGATCAACGCTAAGCATAAAAAGGGCTTTCGGTTCGTCGACACTGCGCATGTGCCAACTTACGTACACCGGGAAGGGCCGCTCAGCAGCTGTGGCCACGCCCATCCCGCTGTCTGGGGTGACGCAGCTTGTCAGTTGAGCATGGGACCTGGTGGTGGACTATTGCCTTTATAATACAGCGGTAGTACCTCCATGGCGATAATAACCCACTGTTGCTGTCGCATTAAAAAAGGTGCAAATGTTCTATAAACATATGCACGAGCGATAATAAAATAATCATTACATGTAATTCCTCTGTCACACTGGTCTTTAACAGTAGCTAAACTAAGTGCAAGCGACTCATAAGTAGTGATATAAGGGATTTTTAGTTGGCAAATATAACCTTTGGTCAGCGCAGATGTGCGTTTATAGGGCATACATTATTACAGCGTTTCAAACTTGACGAAACAGAGCTGTCAGTTTTACAATTACCGACTGATCAGTTCAATATGGTTGATATCGGCTCTTCTGTCCGGTTTTACAGCAGTGCTTTGTGGCCTAACGTTACACATTATTTGCACTTGGTGTTAAAGAATTGATGCGCCGAGCAAACATCTGGAAAAGCTAGTTTCTGTATTGGAAAATATGTCCTAATATAAGCATTGTGTAAAATCACTTCATAGCAATTCCACACAAAAAATACATTTATCTTCACTATCTACAGTCTATAGTGATGAGGTCTTTACAGCAAACCTTTGAGCTAGGGACATATGATTCATTCAAAAAGGGACACATCAGGATATCAATCTCTTTATTATGAAATTAAGTCAAAATAAAAAATGAGAAACTCTTCATTTCTGTTTCTTTCCAGAAACAAAACAACCTTGAAATATTAAAAATCTCTGTTTGGAACGCAGAAACAGGGGGCTCAGAGTTAAGCCATGAATGCCTCCTTTACAAATCTAAATCATCAAGTCATTTCCTCAAAGAGAGAGACCAAACTAAGTCATCCAACCTAAAAATTAAAAACTTATGAGCCTTTTCACAGAGGAGAAATAAATTTGCCTTCACAAACACATGCATTAAAGAACACAAAAGCAGCCAGTGTTGGAGATGATGAATGTAGCCATCAATGGTCTTGAAACAATACGACTGATCAAATAAGGAGGGTTCTAGACAGATCTAGGCAGGACAGAAAGGATGCTTTCTTCTGAGTCTCCGTCATGTGACGATTTTGCACATCATGTAGGAGGAGGGGGGTAGTATTGGTTATACTGGGCATACTGGTTGTACTGCCCCCAGCTGTTCTGTCCCCAGTTGCCGTATTGTTGCTGGAAAGGAGGAAAGAAAGAGAAACGTTAACCAATTTATACAGAGCACATTACAGACATTTCCAGTAGGCTAAGACAAAACCAAGTTACTGTCTCTTGCACAATTCTGACAGCAATTTGAGTTCAAACAAATGCTTCCTAGGAGGAATATTAAATGGTTGCCGCATCTATTGAAAGTTAAGTACCGGTATACGTTTTCCAGTGCCCGACTGTTCAGATGTAGGACTCACCTGGTACCAGTTGTAGTTGTATGCTGAGTTGTTGGCCTGCACGTCTGACACCATGCTTCCTGATCCTGAGGAATTGTCATCCACACGCTGCCTCTTGGAGTTGGGTTCCTGAGAGCTGTGGAGAGTTTCAAGTCAATCAAAACGTAATGAAGTCCCATTTAAACATGTTCAGGGTTCAAATCCAAAGCCATGTACCAAAAGAGTGTGAATATTGAGATTAAACAATTAATTAGTGGTATAGACTTCTTGGAAAATAAACTTTTCATCAACTGTTGTACATTAGTGTTCATCAGTGTGCTGTAGTGCACACATTAAATTGCTAACACTTCTGAGAAGATGCAACGCTAGCGTGCACCAGCCACTAACCAGGCTAACTACTGGACACATAGGTCAAATGGCTACCAATCTTATGCCTGAGTGGCAAGTTATTCCATCAGCATGTTT
>OMOV01003844.1:20260-34372 GCA_900312565.1 Beryx splendens
CCAGTTGTAGTTGTATGCTGAGTTGTTGGCCTGCCCGCCCGACACCCTGCTTCCTGATCCTGAGGAATTGTCATCCACACGCTGCCTCTTGGAGTTGGGTTCCTGAGAGCTGTAGAGAGTTTCAAGTCAATCAAAACGTAATGAAGTCCCATTTAAACATATTCAGGGTTCAAATCCAATCCAAAGCCATGTACCAAAAGAGTGTGAATATTGAGATTAAATCACATCACTGTTGTACATTAGTGTTCATCAGTGTGCTGTAGTGCACACATTACATTGCTAACGCTTCTGAGAAGATGCAACGCTAGCGTGCACCAGCCACTAACCAGGCTAACTACTGGACACATAGGTCAAATGGCTACCAATCTTATGCCTGAGTGGCAAGTTATTCCATCAGCATGTTTATCTAAAAGTTGGTGTTCCCTGTTTTTCTGAACCTCTAGATCCCTCTTCCATTTTCCACAATTATCTTACCCATTCTCTGCTTTCCTCTTTGTTGGCTCGCTTTCTTTCTGTAGCTTCTGGTGTTCCTCGTACGCGGTCACAAGCCTGTGAGATTGTACAAGAATGAAAAGTAAATATCAAGCATGACAAAACACATTAAGTTGTTATTTGTCAACATATCTAGTGACTGTTAAGAGTAAGAGGGAACTCACATGTTGATGTCGCTGCCAAAGTCCTCCAGGAACTCAACCTTGCGCTGGGAGAAGAGGAGGCGAGACTCGAGGGGCAGCTGGCTGTTCAGGGCTCGGTCGAAACAAGCCAAGATCTCTGCCTCGTTCTGCTGCACGTCTCCGCTGTATTCCAGCTCAAGCAGGTTCAGGTACAGCTTCGGACTCGTCTGGAAAGCAAAAAAAAAACTTTCAATGTGTATCTCACAACCCATGGAATAAAGGCGAGTCGGGAGGGTGGTTCAATCCACTTTCAACTCACATGCATTTTCTTCAAAAACTACCATCATGTGAACTTCAGCTTCAATTTATACTCTGAACTGAATCCACTGCAGGTGAAATGACTACATGCTAACAATGAAGTAAAAGGTTCAGATATGCAAAACCCATCTGATTAACTCTGCATTTCTCCACAGTTCCATTTTAAAGACCCCAGGAAATGGCATCTCTACTTCCTGGATTTGGTGCGTTTCCTGTTGAAATAGGATGTTGGGGCGGGACATACCCCAGTGAGGACTCATTCAAAAGTCTAAATCAATGGCATATGAGTCAGGAAGAGAAAGGCAATTTTATTTGATGGGATGGGTGCGCAGAGGAGTGGGATTGTTCAAAAATCTGACCGTTTCATTGGTTAGAAATTTAAGTTTACGCTTAGTAGTGCAGCATGAGGTCACCATTAAAGATACCGTTTTCCAGGAAGTAAAAGTAATGAGTTCATTTCAAGTTCTGTAAGTCCATATTTCACCTTTCACCAACCAGCTCTCACCTGGTCTTTCTCGATTGCATCCAGCAGCACCTTCCTGGCCTTGCTTAGGCTCTTCTGCACCTTCAGCAGCTGCCTAGCCAGCTTCACAGCATAGAACGATGTCTCGCTAGCATTCTTTGCGGACGCCATGGCCTCCCTCAGCAGGGCCTCCGCCTCCTCCAAGTTACCATGGCGACGTTCCAGGCTGACCCTCCGAAGGCGCACCATGGCCAGTGATGGGACTGCCTCCTCTAGACTCTTCAGGACGCCACGAGACTCCTCAACATTCCCTGAGGGAAGCAGAAGAAATAAAGGCATGTTCACACTATTCCATTTTTATCTTTTTTTTTTTAAAGCGCTGCCACTGCAGGATTTTGTGCAGATATTTTTTTTGAAGGATACACACTCTGTTTCCATAATAACTAGGTGCAGTAACAGCAACTAAGAGCAGACTTAGGTACAACTCCCAGCCACTTACCAGAAACTCCACAACACCACCAATGTGTTCCCCTAATGACTCTCTGGTCAGAATAATAACTACGACCAACATTTCTACCAGGACTTTCTTCCTTTTCGTTCTGGTTGTTGTTGTCTAACCCTGGTTGTAATAAACCGTCAGCTGCCCATGAATCATGAAACCCTGCTTCTTTTTCATTGTGATTGGTTGGCTCACCAAAAAAAGCAGTCATCAGTTGACTTGAGCTGAACTTTTCTCAACCGTAGGAAATGCTCTCTGCCCAAAAAGAAGCCAGGCACAGCACTTTTTACAATGCAGATGCTTTTCATCTGCTCCCCATTACTTTTAAAATGCAAAAAAAGCCTAACTCAGTTCAGTTAGTCTGTAGCAATATGTACTGCGTCATGTAGCCTCACCCTTGGAACATATTTAATTCTTATAAAAACACACGAGTTCCCCTCATGCTCTCCTGGGTTAATTTGACTGTGTTCCATTTGCATGTGTTGCTTTGAATGAGAGTGTGTCGCTCACCTTGCTGCTCCTCAAAGGCTGCCCACAGCAGGTGGATGGCTGGCTTCCTGGGCAGATGGATGGTACACGCCTTCTTGTAGACATGTCTCACACCCTCAATGCTGTAGCCCTCTAGATATTTTGCATACTTGAGAGTGAAAAAGAGAAAGGGAGTTGGAAGAAGTGCAGGAGAGGGCAGAGAATAGAACAGAGGAGAAAGAGAAAGGCAAAAGAAAGACAAATTTTAAACCAAAATTTTCAGCTGACAGAAACAGTGAATTTCTTCATTGACAAGATCGTTTTTAGAAATTTTCTGTGTAAACCCATCAGCACCTTCATGGAACCAATTAGATAAGTTTCTGTAAGGTAGTGGGAGACGGAGAAGATGCAACGTAGTAGTTGGCAAATGCTGCAGTCAAATCTTGTGTGGCAAGCTGGCCATCCCCTAATACAACAGATACAGTCACATATCAACGTTACACGCAAAGAGAGAGTGCAGGACGATTTACTGTGTCGATGTGATATCATCGTTCATGGGGAAGTGCAGGGGGTCAGTGGGAGTGAGAGAGAGGTTAAAGATCAGGTTACCTTAGTCCAGAACTCTTCGTAGAGCGCACAAGCGACGAGGCATCGTTCAAAGAGAACGACCACACGCTCCGGAGTCCCGTTTTCAATCTCAAACTCCAGGTATTCCTTCCAGTTGTTCAGCTGGGTCTTCTCCAGCGCTTTGACATGGAAGTATGGTCTCTTTATCTAAGAAGACATAAATTATTTAAATGTTACAACATCATCCCTCTATTTCAGTAAATTGTGTACTAGGTGCTCATGAATGATCTACCATTTTCATGGTGTCAAAGCACAAAAGGACTAAACATCTTTGCAGTATCTACAAGTTACTACGATAGTGGCAGAGAGAAAACACAGGATCACGTACCCCTTCCTCAAAGGCCCAGCGCTTGCTGACTTCATGTTCATTGTGGTTGAACACTTCTTGACGGGCCTCGATCACCTTGTGGCGCATATTCTCAATCTCCGTCACCCTCTATATTAGAACACAAACACAGCACTTGGTCAACACCTTCATGTACGCTTTACCGTATCACATTCTCCACTTGATGTAAAAACTGCAAGTCCTGCTGCCAAGGATTTACATCACCATGAGCTTGCCAGAGACAAGAAGCCTGTGGAGGGGCAGGTATCTATGCACCCTGCATATCAGCCATTGGCCGGCTCTGGGTGCAGGTGCTGGAGTCATTGGGCCACGGTCGATCCTGACCCAGTTTTAGTCGAGTCCCTGACTGGATGCCAAGTTGAATCTCCCAGGCATTCATTGGCTTGGCTGCTGACGGAAAGACACCTCTTCAAACCTGAACAGATTTCTTTCTTTCCCTTTCACGATGGAAGCATAGGCAAGTACCTGCTAGACCCTGCTGGCAGTATTTTTGTGAACATTTCCCTCGTGCGGGATTGGGAGCTGGAGCCGTACCTTAGCAGGGTCCGGAAGATCCTCTGTACCGGGTGGTAGCTCCTCCTCAGGAACAGGCGTCTCGTCGTCTTCGCCAACTGTGACTGCTATGTTAGCTTTGGAGAGCTCCACCCTCAGCTGAACAAACTCCTCCTCAGACAAGAAGTGTTTTGGGTTGTTGCTCTGCACGTGGTCTTTGAACCTGCCAAGATAACATGTACGGTTTCCAAGGGATCTCACGGCACCAAAGAAGAGAAATGTTGCAAATATTGCTATATTTAAACAAGTGTTGTTCGAGTCAAGGTGGCTTAAAGGAAAAGGGCTGATGAGTGAAGCATTTTAGATGTGCAAAATAAATACCCTGGACAGAAAAACAGTCCATCAGTCCTACCCCGTCCCACTGCATCTCTCATGCTGTGTGCCAAGAAGAGAGGGACTGAGTTTTCATATCACTAGGCCACTGATTTGGTCAGTGCAACATCAAAAAATCAATTTCTTTCTTCTACTTCAAAGGACAGATGTCCAGTTGATATAATCAGACCCAAACATGCAAGGTCATCATGACCAGAATTTTAATCCTGTTCTTTCCCCTTACCTCTGGAAGTGCTGGGAATACAACTGGGTTGGGATGCCCAAGATCCGGTCGTAGATGGCTGTGACGTTAGCCAGCTTCTGCTGCTCTGTCTCCCAGTTGGCGTACGCCTCCCACAGACGGTCTGAGCGGAAGTCTGTGCCTGCCGCAAGCACTGCGTGTTCATAGGCACTGAAGAGCAGAAAATAAAGTTTAAGAATTGAGAGCGACCCTCATGCAAATCGTCTTTGCTGTCTCTCTAGCTCACCACAGTGTTGTTCACCAAATAGATGCCTAAACTGTCACCTCTTGTGGTTTCAATTAATTCATCTACACCGACGTGGAAAATGAAATTTGAACTGTAAATAAAATAACCACACTGCTTTTACATCTCTGCTGAGAAGAGTCATGTAACCACAGGAGAGAGATGAACTGCAGACAAAGTAAGAGAGTCTTTCACTCACGCTCGTATGCGTCCCTCGGTCTCTGGGTCACTGGGATCTGCATTCTCTTTGATGAAGGTCAGGTAGTGCAGCCACAGGTCCACACTGAGAGGGATGGCCTGCAAGCCCCGTCTGTACACCTTCAGACGGATGAAAAATAAACAAGGCTGTCAATGACTGGACCAATTTAATTCCATGCCATGATATGAACAGAATAGTACGTAAAAAGTAGGAAATTAATGCAACAAAAGCATGAATCTCTTTCTCATATTTACCTCTTCTGCGACCTGTATGTTGCCGTGCCTTTTCTCTATATCTGCATATTTCTTCCAGTAGCCATAGCAGTAGGGATAGCGGAGGAAGAATACGTCAAACGCCTTTCTCACAGCTTCAAGGTAATTCTGTGGAAAAAGTAACAAACATAATTTAAACATAATTTCAACATAACTTAATATATTCACATCATCTCTTTCAATCTAATAACTCTTCGATTATGTCACTACTGTATGATTATATAAAAATGTGAACTACAAACTGGCCCTAGTCTGAATAATCCACCTGATCTTCTCTCACCTCTTGCTCCACATACTGCAGTAGATAGACCCAACCATTGAAGTCTTCTGGGTTCTCCTCGCACCCTTTAAAGAGCTTTTCAAACTCAGTAGGGACCTGTGGCTCCACAGGAATAGCAGGTTCTTCTTGTGACGTCTCCTTGGATGCATCCTCCAGCTCCATGCCGTCCTCTGTCATCTGTGGTGCCTGAGTACCATCTGGGAGTAGCAAACAAAATGGGGTCAAGTGGAATCATAACAGCTGGATCTTTCCAATGCAGACAAACTCAAGGGACCAGCAGCACCATCTAATGTTTGAGATTGATGTTGGGATTTTATGCTGCTACTTGATATATCAGACGATGTTTGGCTTGGCTATAGGATTTTTTTTAACAATTTCAATTGACTGAGTAGCAGAAAAACAGCTATGCTATTTTCTCACAAATGTTACAATTTTCTAATATTTACAATATTTTCCAAAAGTCTCAAAAATCTCATTGCCTCACATTTATTCCAGCAGCAATTCAACTTTATCTAAATCATATAGGCTATGGCATGCATAGCAACCACTAACAATACCTAATCTGATTACCTTGGGTGTCATCCTGTTCTGTAGCCGCTGACTCTACAGTCATCTCCTGGCTCTGTTGCAGAGACTCCTGAGAGTCGGCTGTATACTCTACAGATGGCTGCTCGGCCTCCTCCTCTGTGTTCTGCGGCGGCAGCGGTGGCTGCTCCTCTTGGAAGAGCTGCGCGCTGGCAAGCTGGAACTGCTCCACCGCCTTCTCCACAGATCCCAGCTCTGTGGAATTCAGTTCCTCCTTTGGCTGTTGTTGCCCCAGGGCATCCTGGGACACATCTGAGTCCTCAGGCAAGATGGTGGTGAGAGTGTCAGGGGGAACCTGGTCCAGGGACCACTCAGCAGCGTGGGCAAGAACAGGAAGGTCAGGAAGGAAGCCTTCCCCAGCGCCCTCCATGGCAGGAGAGTCCCCGTTGTTGGGGGAGTCGGTGTCCAGCATTCCCGTCATGGGCTCGTCTGAGAGGTGCAGGTCTGTGAAATAACAGGTTTGACCATCACCATCAGGCTAGTAGAATTTAGAATTGTGATCATGTCATTGTATTAGACGTATATTAAAAGCACATTAATTTAACCAGAAATGAGAATACAAAAAATTAATAATAACATTTGAGGGAGGGAAACAATATATCTATGAACATGTACAGACTTGCAATAAATTGTTAAAATGTATATAAAGCTTACACACGCTTTTAAGTGTAGAGTCACGAGAGTCAGGGAAATCTCAAGGGCACATGGTGCAGTTCAAACCAGCAAGAAAGAATTTACCAGAACTCATCACATTAACATTGTAGGACAGTAGTGCAGGCAGACTTCTTCACAGTAGTGAAAGGGTAATTATTAAACCTCAATAACTAACATGTTTTCAGCTGCTCAAACCCATACTGCAACAACCAAACCTATTAACCAAAAAAGGAAGCAGCAGCTGTTGCAACAAGATACTTCCTTGTTGCCTTAATTGCAGACGGATTCCAACTTTAGCGTAATTGCTAGCGTTACCTAAAAATAACACGACCTCGTGAGCAGTTATTTAAATAACCTTACGCGTGATCGCCTTAAACTAAACTATAAATCAACCAACATTAACACTGTTCATTAAAACTATTCACGTTACCCTTGTTTGCGGCGCGAGGCCATGTAGCAACCGCAACGCTGTTTGCATACACTCAAAAGTTCAACCAGGATCTGAGTGGGGCCTAACCTAAATGTAATCCAGTTGCTCGGTGAGTCGGTCTATTTCATGAAGAAGAAGCGTTGCATCAAGTTTACGTTAGCTATCGTTCAATAAACATGAACTTGTTTTATTGGCACGTTGTCTCAAGTCCGATAACGTTAACTAGCTATATTTTCAGGTAACTGGGGCTATAGATTTATTTCACGCAAGCTCGCTGACACTGCTTTATGTTATGTTTTATCATTTTAATCACCTCCGCTAACTATAACCAACAGCATTGAACCAGGAAGTAACGCTCTCCTTCCAGTGAATAGTCTGCACCAGCAGCCTCTCCACGTTAGCTAGCTGGCTAACGTTAGCCAATTCGCCCCCTTACCGAATTGCTAAAAATGTCGCCGCATTATACCACTTTTATGAACAAAAGAGAAATGTTTAGGAATCTTACCAGTATCTTCCATGAAATTTCGATCAAACTAGTGTACAGCTACTTCAGTTACTTTATTTAACCAAAAACGACCCGCCGCGCTTCACCTCTCATTATCAACAACTTGGAAGGAGCGTTACGAAGGGTCAGAGTGTGCGCATGCGCAGTGCGATATCTGCTGGGGGCGGAGGAGGAGGAGGTCCTTCCCTTACAGGAGGCTACTTATTATCCTTAGTGCAGGCAGACACGGTACTTTCAAATGTTAAAATGTTATATTGTTTCATTGTATAGCCGCCAAATAAATGCAACAGCTGTGTGCAACAACTACTGAAAAAATAAAGTAAAAAGTATGTAGACATTTTGGATTTATTCGATGTGTTGAATGTTTTTAAATGTTTCAGATCATAAGCTACACCCTATTCCTCGCGTATGCATAAAATGTTTGCATCACGATTTTAATAACTGCTATCATGCATCATCTTTATTGGCAAGTAGTATTTTATTAATCGGTGAAATACATAAGAGTACATTATATGATGATGTTAAAACGTTTTATTCGCTGTTTGCAGGCGGGCCTAACTGACTGTTTTCTTCAACCGCCTTTAATTAAGATGAATAATGGAAACAACTATTCCCCCCCACACACACACCCTCCACGTCACAGCCCAATCATACACACTCACGGGAAATGATTTGAATGAATGAGAAGACAATATCGGACAGGCATGGCCACAAACCCCCGCCTGAAATCTTTACTCACTCCTCAAGTCTGTTTCATATGTATACGTGTCACACGTGCCCGCAGACTTTACGTTAGAGGCAGTTAAATACACATTGGAAGCTCAAATGGCGTCCGTTTCTACTAATGGACCGGTCTGCGTTTCAGGGTTTTTTTGTTTTTTTGGCAGCGCGCATGCCAAATGGCGCATACTGCCTTCAGGTGCAGTCGGAAATATGATCATCATGGGAGGGCTGTACGTGAACGACCCGGCAAGGTGGTAAATACGACCGCGAAAGTCAGATTTTCCTATGACACATGAGGTACCGAGATGAGACGTTTGAGGGGGGCTGAGAGCATGAGGGCCGTACAAACAACTGATTGTACAAGTTATGTATTTAGCCTATATTCTTAGGTATGCTGTGTTAATAATTAGTGTTGCACCCCATGTTTCTATTCTCACTGCTAAACTTCAACTCGTTATGCTTTGTGTTGAACAGACAACAGCTGCAACAGCTAATAATTAGGCCTATATTGCTACAAAAGATATACAACTTTTGACTAAAAATATGTAAAAAATCAAACATTAGTACGTCTGATGTACATTTCCCCAACTTCATTCCGTCACTTCAGCACAAAGTAAGCTATCGCTGTGTTTAAAAATAAATAAATAAAGCAATAGCTACCAAAAAACTTTTGTTACAGGCAGTGCTGGGCTTGTTACAGGCCACTCATTACTCCTCATTCAATTCATTCATTCAAATGTAACAATAATTGACTTACTGCTCTATTGGAGCAGTAATTACACAGCGCTACTTGTTATATTACTTTTCTGTTACACCTCTATAAACTGCAGAAGTGGGTTAGGGCCAAAATGTATTTGAGATGTGAGATTAAAGTCAGAATTATATCTTAAATTCAGAATCACAAATCTCAAAATTTGACTTTAATCTCAGAAATCAAATGTTTTTTCACATGTGGCCCTGAGCGGTTATACAGTCAGTCCATTTTGTTATTATCCCCCCTCCCAAAATAGAGCACTTGAACGCGCTCTTCGTTGGAGACATCTCGCCCATCGTCGTTGGAAATCGGAGCTTCCGAGGCGCACGTGAAGGCAGCGCCAGTGCATGAGCCGTTTAGAGGAAGTGGCGGCTGATCTGGGTCCGCACCTTTTCCGGTAACACGGCACCGCCACCGCTGTGACTGAACGGCTGGGGAGAGAGAGAGAGGGAGGAAGAGAGAGAGAGAGAGAGGCAAGAGCGGGGAGAAACAAGCTGGGGACGGGGGGCGACCGCCGCAGACGCAGGTATCTATCGCTTTTTCTACCTAATGTGTTTTCTGACTGATTCCACCGCCGCGGAGAAGCTTCCTCGGCGAGCTAAAGTTGTGTCCTGTACTAACACCCCTCCCTTTTCTGGACCGCTCTTGTGTCACAGGGGGAAGAGAAGAAAGTCGGATGAATCAATGACCTTTTGAACGCGCTACCTCTGGATGTCCCGGCGCAGACACGGCCCGGGAGCGACTGAATTTTGTTGGGTTTTTTTGTGAGAACGAGCGCGAGGAAACCACGGTGCTTTTGAATCCATCGACTGGAAGTGGCCGAGGGCAAGTGTGGACACCCGGCAGCCAAGGAGGAAGTGGGAACTCCGGGGCTTTGGACAGGGCCTAATTTATACAGCGCGAGCATAGTAGGCTTTTGTAAAGACGCTTCTGTCTTATCAAGTCCACTGAAAGCGTCGCGTGGGTTTTTTTGGGGGGCAAAAAGTGGGACTTGAAATGTGGATTTTCAAGGAAGTGTGCGCTCAGCGGCTAGTTTGAAACAGGGCGAGCTCATATTTTCTTCTAAGCCCGGAGTACAGTGGATTATGAAAATATATCCCCACCCAATTCTGCGAGGGGTACATGATTACACCCTTTGACTCTACTGGCGCGTATTCACCTGCTCAGGTCAGTTCCATAATCTTGAATAACTGTACGCCGACTAATTTTATCGCGCAGCCATACGACTGTACAAACTTGGTGACAGTCGCCGCCTTTTGAATATTGACGTTTGCGTCGGCCCACCGCTGCTGTCACGTGGGCGGCTTTTGGCAGACACCCCGAGACTGTAACTTTTGTCAGCTGCATTGAAAAATAACTTTTACTCTCATAAGAGAAGTTTTTTATTTTTCTCTTAAAAGAAGTATTTATGCACAGCCAACAAGATGGGGAAAATGCTCTCGAAGATCTTTGGCAACAAGGAGATGAGGATATTGATGCTTGGACTTGACGCTGCTGGCAAAACCACCATCCTCTACAAGCTGAAGCTGGGACAGTCGGTCACCACCATCCCCACTGTCGGCTTCAACGTGGAGACCGTCACCTATAAGAATGTGAAGTTCAACGTGTGGGACGTGGGGGGACAGGACAAGATCCGTCCTCTCTGGAGACATTACTACACGGGCACTCAGGGCCTCATTTTCGTGGTGGACTGTGCCGACAGGGACAGGATAGACGAGGCGAGGCAGGAGCTCCACCGGATCATCAACGACCGGGAGATGAGGGACGCCATCATCCTGATCTTCGCCAACAAGCAAGACCTCCCGGACGCCATGAAACCCCACGAGATCCAGGAGAAGCTGGGCCTGACTCGCATCCGGGATAGGAATTGGTACGTTCAGCCCTCGTGCGCGACGACAGGGGATGGACTGTATGAGGGTCTGACCTGGCTCACCTCAAATTACAAATCTTAATGTTCCTCCCCTACCAGCATAGACTGTTTTGTGGGCTACAAGCTAAAAGAAGCGTGAAAACATGAGGAGAAAAAATGCAATCTGAAGCAATTAATATCCCAGCCTCTCTGCTGAGTATATATCAAAGAGAGGAGCAATTATATTCTGTTTTTGTTTCTTCTTTTTTTTTGGATAATGATGACTTCCTTATAATCCAGATTTTCTTTTAAACAAAAAGACAATTGTTTTGGCTGGCTTTTTTTTTTTTAGTTTGCTTTGGTTCTGTAGTATTTCACTCCCATTCTGTATAATCAGTCCTGTTTAAATACGCCATAACCTTACTTTGAGCTTTTTCTTTCTCCTTTTTGTATAATTTCTTTTAGGGGGGCTTTGGGACTGTGGGCTAGGGCGTACAGTACATTTATAGATTTGCAGTCATAGATACTGCCCCTACTCAGCTTTCATACAGTATTCTCACGACCCAACTTTGAGTCCAAAGGATGGGAAAGTCCAAGAAGTCCCTCTGACGATGCAACCCGTTCGTATCTGTACCGGAAACTATGGCCTACATCAGCATATCACTTTCATGGCTACAGACTGCCACTGTATTTGTAAGAATGTGTATTATGGACATGTTAGGACCTCACAAAGTACCGTTTTCATCATTGATTGTACACAGTTACTGGGATGATTGAGGAAACGTGTTAGTACTTACTTCCTGTACAGTGATTACATCCATAATGTCGACTGTGGTGGTTTGTTTGAAAGACACTATGTGGATGCTGGATATACAGACACTGTGATTATGGATATATATTTTTGTTGTTTCAGGGTCCGAATCAATTACCACCAATCTTATTGCCTCTTTTTTTTGTTTTTCCAAGAGCTTCCATTACAGTTGAGTATTTGTAGTTTCTGCTGCCTTCGGAGGGACCCAGGTTACAGGTGCCCTAAAAGACAGGACTCTTACTATGGCAGAAAGTATCCTCCCCGCTGAGTCTGCACTTTGGGAGGGGGATTACCAACTAGCTCGGCAGGGGAAACAAAAAAACACGCCTGGGCCTTTTGACCAATGTGCACATTTGACCCTCTCTGACTGACTTTTGGACCCCCGGCAAGTGTTTACTAAAGTCCCAACCCACCACAGCCCATAGGTGCTTCAGTGCCTGGGACCCTCCTCCTTTTTTTTTAACCATCAACATCTGCCTGTACACTTCAGGTCACGCAGACAGTCAGACAACTTTCTGTCGATAGATTATAAATACTTGCTTTGTTTTATTTTTGTTCTTTTTTTTTGCTATGCTGGTGAAATAATAAAAAAGATATATCCAGATCAACATGGACGTGACGCTTTTTGACTAAAAGTTTTGCAGCCACGAGGAGAAATACAGCTGCGAAAAAGTGCAGCTCATGAAAGAGGAAGTGAGATTTTGGGCGTTATAATGGTTGAAAGAAAAACTTGGTAGATTGAACTGTGAAGTCTGCTTCTGCCTGTTTCCTCTCTGCTCTTGCATGTGTGAGTCACCGGCTGTGAATAAGTGATGAGATCTCTAGTTTCGAGGTAGTGATTGTCAGGTACGCCTACTTTGCCTAAGGTCGCAAAGTATCGCTTAGTCCGTTCGGGCGCCGTCTCCACAAATGCCTGCTTGACATTTTCAGACAAAGCGAGCAAATTAAATCCTGCCCGTTTTGTGAAGGTCTTTGATGATACATGCTGTGACTCATGTGACTGGTTTGACATGGAAAATGTGGATTCAAAAAGCCTCAACTTTATAGAAAGTTACATGTGACAGAGGACACTGCAGTCAGTGCCATCTGGGTAATAGGTCACGTACCACTGATGTCTATTAGACTAGGGTTTTCCTCTCTCTTAAAAGTAAATACTACTACTGAAGTATTAAACTTACATACGCAGGAGATGACATGTTTCTTTATTCTGTAGCGTCAGCATATTTAGGATAGCTTTACGATAAAAATCTTACATTCAAATGAGACTGTCATAGTAAGCTGAGTGAACTTGGGTTACAGAGAAGTCGATTGGCTGCGGATAAGAGTGAAGTCATACTTCATGCTCATGTGACTCGTGGGGTTAGGGTGACAGTCTCACAAAAGGCCTAGGCCAGCCTGGCAGTTTGCCCTGGGTATGCAAGTTGCCCTCAGGCACAGATCTCAGATCAGGCTGCCCTTTCCAAGCCATTCATTCATTCATTCGTTTTCTTTTACCCACTTATTCATATTCAGGGCCTTTCCAAGCCATGAGAAGGGGAAAAGTTCAAGGCTAGTCGTGGATCCGTTTCTTGCGTCAGCTTCCTTTTTACATCTTGCAGCTCTGAAGGAGACAGGAGTGAATTATGGGTATGCAGTGACATCAGTCAGGAAATGCTCAAAGAAGAAATTGCTTGTTATTGACATTGCTGGTTCAGGAATGGCTCGCCTGATAGTGTGCAAAGACTGTCACGCAAGTGCCAGGTTCCTCTTTAGCCTTCGTCATTCATTTCATATAATTACTCATCAAAGGTGTAGGCGGGTAAAATGCTGCTGTCATATGGAAACTTCAGTCTGATGTTGTTTGTATACTTCAAGTCTTTATTGTCCTTTATGTGCTGAGCAGTTTTCATGACCCTAGAAATCCATTTGAAGTATATTTCGTATTCTTAAAAATGCACAGGCATCAGTTGGAAAATATTGTCTCAATTCCTGGAAAGCTTGCACAGTGGAGATATTCCTAGGTTTTCTTCTGACAGCAGCAATGTGTTACTATATTAATGTTCAGGACAGTCACACAGCCCTTGAATTCTTGCGGAGGAATGCTTGCTCTCTATCTCCCTGCGTGTGGAAAGGGCCTGTTTGCTCATGTGGTGTTTGCTCTGTGGCTGTTGATTTGAAGTTTGACCTGTCGCTGTGTTGAAAGCAGCACCGTGCATGTGACATTGTCCAGCATGGAGGACGGGCAGTTAAACCGAGAGAGACACGTACAAACAGCACTGCCTGTTATCTTTCCCAAAACTGTTGTCACCTTGTGTGTCTTTTTTTATAAAAAACCGTCGGTTACAGGAATTTCCTGTAACCGACGGTTTTTTATAAAAAAAGACACA
>OMOV01003939.1:1022-24609 GCA_900312565.1 Beryx splendens
TTCAGACGTGTGCTCTTCCGATCTCGTATAACTTTCGCATATGATCCCTGACTTCACAGGCGAAGTAACACCAGTTTCTGAGAATTTGATGTACAATACAGTAAATACTGCCACACTATAAATGTTTAGCTGCCGTTTCAGATCCTGTATTAACTCAATCTGACAGCCAACTCTTTGGCCCAAATTTTTTTTCTAAATTAAATCTGTTTGACTCAGAATACATCACATATACATACATATCATTACAAAGTCAGTGAACTTTGTTATTCTGTTACTCAAAAATGTACTTGTCCCTGTTACGCCCTCAAGCCATGGCTCACTCAAATATATTGCACAACATGTAACTATACGCAAGTTAAGAAGTACAAAAGTATGTATTTATTTTCAAAGTAAAATACAGCAAGAGTTGGTCCGGCCAAAATGAACAGAAGGAGGGGGAACTACTGAGCCAATGTGCAATGGGCCGACAGACCCAGCGCCTCGCTTAAACTACCAAACAATCAAGCAAACCAAACTAACAACAAAGCTGCGATAACTGGACTACTGGGCCTCCTGACCCAACAGAAAAAGAAAAACTACAAAATGCAACCAAAAGTGAGTACTGTCCATCTCTCAAAACATATCAGGCTAGGCATGCACCCAAAGGTGGTAATGAGCCAGCCAATTACCATCAGCTGCAGTCACCTAAAGAAAGAGAGAAGGGAGAAGAGAGGAGAGAAAGGAGGGAGAAAGTCATATCTCATCTGATCTGATCTGATTTTGATGAAACTTGGAGGGTGATGCATCTTCACTCCGCAAACACTGTGTCTGCTTTTAAAAAATGACCGTGATTGGCCAAATGGGGGCGCTATACTTAAAGGTCAATAGTTGTAGGTGCATGGGAGAGAGCACCTCAATAAGATGCTATAGAGGCCGTTTTTGACACCACTGGTCCAATTTTGACGAAATGTGGAGGGAGGATGCATTTTGTCTCTGTGTTCTGGCAATTAAAATGTTACACTGATTGGCCTGATGGGGACGCTATAATTAAAGGTAAAAATATCTTAACTGCTGCACACTGTGTCCATTTCTGAAGAAACTTGAAGGTATGATGCATCCTGTTACTGATTGGCCCAAGGGGTGCCTGCCATTTGTGGTGGATGACATGTTTACTGTTTAGTTTAGTTTTACCTTGTAAGAACTAAGGAATGCAATACAATAATAAAAAATCACTTTACTTCTATAACATGTGATATCCAGGTGATCTATAACATCAGTCACAAATCAGAGGGGGGAAAAAAGAAAACATACACCTCACTTAGTTTAATTTGTTTTAACAAGTTGAATGCATTTGGTGGAAACAGAAATAACACAACCCTTTTAATAAGCATCTGCTTTACTTAAAAAGTGATTCTCCACTGATGACAGGTAAATAGTCGAGGTTTGGGTGAACTGACTTCAGACAGACCTCATGGATTAACCGAGACCACGTTCAGGGTGCAGTTGGACGCATCCTGCTGTAATCTCCCTGAGAGCTCAGTGCTGGCCTGCTGTCCGCTGCAATCCCACCCAACTGCTGTCAAACAACAAAATGAGTCTACATGCAAACTCTTTGGCACTCAGCTGTGAGTGAATCAAGATTTTTCCCCCAGAGCATCCTGTATTTGATTTGTCAAAGGATTTCTGAAATAATTATATTATATTGGAAAGAAAGGTGATACACAGAGAGAGAGAGGGATTTGGAGAAGTTCACTGAAAGGGCAATTGGATTTGCTGAGCAGCCAGCTTGAAATAGCCAACGAGGGGTTAACAACAGGGTTTATGTACACTAGCCATGGATACGTGCAGTCGAGCGGCTGTGATGAATATGCTTGAGAACGTATAGGCTGCTTACTGTACCAGATGTAGATATCGTAGTTTTTTCATCATCTTCGGATAGGTTTTTCTGTGATCGTGGGGAACTATGGGTCAGGCACAGGCTGGCGGCGGCACGGAGAAGGAAGTGGCTCTTCAGAACATTCAGGAACTCTACCGCAAGTTTGCAAGTGAATGTCCAAGTGGCAATCTACACTTACATGAATTCAAGAAAATCTTTGGAGTGAGCAGGGAGTCCACAGAAGAAGAGTCTGCATACATGGAAAACGTGTTTCGGTCCTTTGATACAAATAAGGTATTGTAGCAACAGCCTTAACATTTAGAGGAAGTTAGTCCACTGACAGTGACTATTAGCCCATATCTTCTGCCCAAAAAACAGCAATTTTGTTCAGATGAATTCTCTTTGAAATTAATTTAATGTTCAGTGTCCAAGTCTCTTCTTTTCTGCTGTAGGCCTATCTTTTTCTATGAAGTATCTACTTCAAAGAAAAAGATATCAGAGAGAAGATCAAGTGTTATACATATCACTAAATGAAAAGTGAGAAAACAGTGAAGGACACCTTTTGATATTGCCTCAACATCTTCTGGACAGATGAGGCCTGGGCCTGCATGTATTATCAGCTGTGCTGGGAGGAGTGATGAAGGGTTGATATTTGAAGCAAAAGATATACATGCAAAAAATAAGATTTTAGGGCAGGCAGAGTTTGATAAAATAGTAATTGCATGGTTGGTCAAGACCAGCCTCAGTATATTATATTATGTGTCAAATGTTTAAATCCATCTCTCTACCCCCTGTTTTCCTCTCAGGATGGAAAGATAGACTTCATGGAGTATGTGGCTGCAGTGCACCTTGTTCTTCGTGGAAAACTAGAGGACAAACTGAAATGGTCTTTTAAAGTTTACGACAGTGATGGAAATGGCTGCCTGGACAGACGAGAAGTGAAACATATAGTCAAAGTAAGTATTCAGTTAATCCATTTACCATTGAAAAAGGTATTTACAAAAGTTTAACCCAAAACCTTTGCAAGTAAATCTTGAATGAGTGTCCATACAGATGATTAGTGCATGGTGTGCAGTGTAATGATTTAGATCCTTCTACAGTACTTTTTTAAAATATGGAGCCAGATCTTCCTGCTCCAGTAGGTCACTTGATATATTGAATTAGTTATCATTTATTCCTCTCACTCCCCAGGATTGTTAAATGTATTGTATTCATCTCTATGTGTCTTATTCACCGACAAGTCTCATAGAATTGGTCAATCCCCGGCTGCTGTTGTTTACCTGCTCGCTTTCTGATTGGCTGATTCTCAGACATGCGACTCATACTTGCCACCTGAGCTCCACTTGTGCTGGAAGATTGTTAATGTTCAGTTAAATCTTAAAATCTATCCACCAATATCCTCTGAGCCCCATGCACAGCACAAACCTTCTCATCTTTTAGTAATTGGCATTTGGATGGATTTAATGTGGTCATCTCTGAGCTGGATGGATTTTAAAGATTTTAAAGAGATTTTGGCCTTCTTAAGTTGTTACTAAAGCAAAGGGAATTAAGATAAGTTGTTGTCAGTGCTACACATATCTCATGTCTCAATGTGGCAACATTATAATTATTTTGAAAGCTACACTAGACAACATCACATGTTGGCAGCTCCATATGGCAGCAAGAGGTAACTGTGTGAAAAGTTTGAACTTTAATATCCAGAAATCCTGTAAAGTGACGTCAGGAAACTGCACACAGCACACTCATGTTTACCAACCCGGCCGGTCTGTGATGCTTTATACCAAAGGAAACCAAAGAGATGAGAGAGGAAAAGATCTAATGTTCGTGAGTCCAGCTTTCTCTGGACGAAGCCTACTGCTGTTTAGCAGACAGTTTGTATTTCACAATTCCTGTGAGCAGAGAAGTGTCCACATCCGACACCAGGTTTCATTTGGGCCAACAGGGTGAAAGAGAGGTCTCATTTAGGCAGGGATGATACAGTATGCTCTTCTCTATTGAAGCCTCACTTGAGTTAAGCTGATGAAACTCTTGCCTAGTGCAGCTTTAAATACTTTAAGCATGAACATTTTACAGATCAATATTTATGGGGCTTTGCTGTACTTCAGGCAGGGCATGGTAGTCATACGTCTGGTGTTCTAGCTGTCCCACAATCACAAACGACCACGACCCAACTCTGATAACCAGGCGGTTCATATAAACAGATCTGGCTCTCAGTCATCCTGCATTCACTTCTGCTGCTGCATCACACTGCTGCCTGCTGCCACAGAGCTTTACCTCCCTCCACCTCCCAACCTCCTCCTGCATTAGCACTCTGGAATTCATACTATGTTGGCTCACTATGTTTATTATATTGTCATTATAATTAAGCGATGTGCATCTCCCAGGCTCTGTCCCATACACAGGGGGGGTATTGCTTGCTCCGAGCCAAATCTGTGTCATGCTTGCACAGATTTGTTCTTTGAGCATCCTGGGAACGGAGCCACACTGCCAAATCCAACTGTACCATTTGTTGAAATTGTTTATATCATGATGAGACTGTTCTGACTGAACTTTGATTAATGGGGTTTCAGTTTTATACCCATATCAGCATTGGTGGAGAGTACCGAAATCTATTATTCAAGTAGACATGCTGCTACCTCAGTATAATTTTACTCCAGCTAAAGTAAGAGTTCTTTCTAGAAGATCACTCTGGTAAAAGAGACAATCATTAAGATACTCACTTTCCACCTCTGGATAAGAGATATGTTTCCTCAAGCATTTGAACTGACATCAGCATTGCTTGTGGCCATTTTTTTCTCATCTTTGTAGATCATCTACAAGTTAAAGAAGCACAACAACCCATGTGTCAAAGAGAATATTGACGATATCTGTGACCGAATATTTGAATTGGTGGACAAGAATAAAGATGGTAAGTTCCACACATAGCATTTATGGACATGACTGTACAGTTGTCATGTGTTTGCTGTATGTTTAGTCTGCTGTGATATAACATGTCCCTCCTGTATGGCATAAGAGGTCCTGTTACATTCTGTAACTCACCTGTCAGTCTTGTAACTAACTGTCTTGTAATGTCAGATTTATTTCGCTCTCATTGTTCTGATTCTGATAATAGATTTTGATACAAAACATTTTGGTGTCTTCAAGGCACTTAGACACTTTTAAATAAAATAGGACCATAAAAAGTAAGGAATGTCTGATATGCTCAGTGTGTAAGTTAGGTTGAGTACCCGATAAAACAAAGTGCTCTTTAAAGGGGAGGGTGAAGCAACATAGCTGAAGTGAAAAGGGCTGACGTCCCCCAGAGAAAAAGGCCCACTTTTGTGAGGCAGAGAAAGTGTCAACTCAACTCCAGGTCAGATAGTTCAATAATAGTTCCAAAAGTTCCCTGACGAAGGCCTAGCAGGCTGAAACGTGTCAGCATTCCACTTTTGGAACTAACTGGCTGTTGACTCGATTTGACACAAGAGGGGGCTTTACTCTCTGCCTTCTGATATTTTCTTATAATAGTGTGTTTTAGATTGCTTTTTCACCTTGTGTGTAATCAGTCCATCCCTCTTGTGACGTGTCCAGGTCAAATTTCTTTGGAGGAGTTCATCGAGGGATCAGAGAAGGACCCCTGGGTGATGGAGCAGCTCAAGCTGGACATTGAGCCCTGTGGTTGGTTCCTCCAACAGCAGGAGAAGAAATCCTGACTTGTTTGATATCACCTCAAAGCATAAACTTTGTCTTCTTTTTTTTTCAAGTCCAGTGGGAGTTTCGTGATACATGCCTGGAAAGTAATGGGAATTATCTGCCTTAGGTGATCAATTCTTCACTTTAACATCAGCGCAATTGTGTGGGCTGGGAGAGTCGGAGATTCATGATAATCTGAATCATTATTCATTCATTTCTGGGAGATGACTGAACACTGAGCTGCATCGGTCTCTTTCACCAAATCAACAATGGCCTCTTTTATGGAAGAGAAGAGAAGCCTATTATCGTCACCCAGTGTGCAGACATGGCGCACATCATGATGACATCTTTTCAAGAGCTAAAGATGACACATAATTAACTGAGATAATCTTTCTTACTGTTTCTGCAACTGTGAACTGCTGTGTGTGTGGAGATCTGTGGGGGCAACAACTCCCCTTGCTCTCCTTATGGTTCATATGATCAATATAAAGGTTTTTGTGTCTACTGTGTATTAAAACTGCACAATTCTATGCATTTTCCCAATCATCTGGTAACTGCGTGGAATGTAGATCTCAACAATAATTCATATTCTAAGCGAGTGATTGTTTTTTTCATTGGCTGGCAATTTGCAATAACAGCTGCTATTAACCATTGAACCAACAAGAGTCTGTGACCTATTACAAAATTGACCATAACTCCATGATGGTTTGTCCAGTCATCAAGGAATTTGGACCAGATAGTCACAATGCCCCAACTACTATGTCGAAAAAGCAACACGACTGCCAAAATATTCTACCTCGGAATGGTATTGATGTTACTTGTTTATATTTGTTTCATATGCGCTAGGGCAAAATATTTGTCACTAATGTAATTGAGATTAGTGTGTGTTTGTGTGAAATTTCACACCACATTTCATGCAGAATCTGCTTAAGGTGGGTCAAACTTGGAAACTTTAGCCAGTCATTGTAATGTTAATGCACATCCCAGTGCACACCTGCATCATAGATATCACAAATTGATGAATTCCCTTATCACTAAAACATTTTCTGTAACTGTAAAAAACTGTATTTGTATGAGTGGGCGGCTGTGGCTCAGGCGGTAGAGCGGGTCGTCCACTAATTGCTTTGGATAAAAGAGGTCGGTGGTTTGATTCCCGGCTCCTCCAGCCCGCATGTCGAAGTGTCCTTGGGCAAGATACTGAACCCCAAATTGCTCCCGATGGTTGCACCAGCACCCTGGATGGTAGCTTGCCGCCATCGGTGTATGAATGTGTGTGGAAAAAAGTGCTATATAAAATGCAGTCCATTACCATTGTGTGAATGTAGGCATGTGTTGTAAAGCGCTATATAAAATGCAGTCCATTTATGAGTCTGAACACTTGACAGCATCAAATTTGTACCTTGAAACCCAGAAAAGCCACCTGTGGCTATAATTTCTATTTTTTTATTTAAACTGATATTTTCAAATTTTCATGTGAATACACCTAATGTAATAAATAATAAATATTACATAATAATTGGAAAGGAGAAGGGATTGTGTGGGCTGGATCAGTGTGATGGGGAGTAAGGGACTCAAACTGTATAAGTAATGGTAATGTACTGTGTAGCAGCAGTACCACCATGCTGTATGCTGTTCCTTTTTTTATTTTTTTTATTTAGGCGCATGACTGTGACTTGATAACTTGTGACCAAAGTGCTTATTTGTAAGCATTATTTGTGTAGCACCCACAGCATGCGCCCTTATGGGAACATCTATATGCAATGGCTGTAGTGAATGCTGTGCAGATATATCCATGCAGACCCGATGTATCTGTTTTTATATCAATAACCTTTTTTGTCTGCTGTTTGTTTCTAACCTTAACCATAACAACAGTCATCCTGATCCTGTTTCCCATCAAAACGTTAGCCGAAGGTTAACACTGTTAGGCAAAGTGCCTTACAGGCTAAGAATAGTAAAAGAGAGGCTAAGTCCATATAGTAAATACCCCACTCACCTTAAGGAGAAGTGAAGGGTCAAACATACCTGTAACATGTAATCTGAAACAATTAAAGTATTTCTATATTCTTACTGATTATGGACTCATTCAATATTGATTATTATTGTCCCGTTTTTATGTGTTGTTTTATGTTGTTGTAAATTTTTGCCCTCTGTAAAGTGCTTTGCAAACCTTGAAAAGCTGCTATAGGCTATACATTGATATATTCATTCATTTTCCATACCTGCTTATTCGTATTCAGGCTCACATAGGGGGCCATAACAGGTCAATTCTACTTCTTCTTATTATTATTATTATTATTATTATTATTATTGAATTGATACTGAGAGAGCATGCTTGAATAGAGGTTTGTAGCTTGCTATGAGAGAGCCATCTTACCTTTAAAGTATTTCTTTATCTGGTAAATACAAGCCCATCCGAAGGAAACTGAAATCTGTGGTCATTCAAAGCACACAAAGATCCCCTGCCACAGGAACTAAAACCCTGCCTGCACTTGTGTCAAGCCAACCCAGACATCTTCAGTCTTCTCTCCTATTTTCAAGGCAATATGCTGATAAAGATTTGTTTTCCTGATTACTGTTGCCATTAGAACTAGGCTTCCCCTAGGCTGATCTATTAAATCTGATTTTATAGCCTACTGATGTTTTGCATACCACCTTTACACCTGGCATTAGTTTGGATTGTATTTGAATGGAGCTTAATCAAATAAAAATGCAGGTGTGACCAACTAATTGTCCAAATCAAACAGGGTGATGAGTCTAGATGCATTTGGAAACAGTAATACCAAATGCATCAACATACAACTACATAAGCAGAAATAAGCCTTCACACAGCTAGAACTAGGAAGCACACACAAAGCAAGCAGGTGGCAAGCAGCTTTGATAGTAGCCTAATTTAATACTCACTATGTGCTGAAAATAGCAACACATGGATAGTCACAATAGTTGTGGATGGGGAACAAGTGAGAGCAGGTGTCTCTTGTCGAGACAAGACTTAGGAAAAACTTAGGAAACTTAAGAAGTGTTCGTTTTTAGTTAGGCAGTAAGCAGTGTCAGACATTGTTTTACTGTGCTTTTACACAACAGCTGCAACACTGTAAAGACACCTCTAATTCATACTCAGTAGTTTACTCAGTAGTGGTAGTAACTTACTCGGTAGTTATACTCGGTATGAGTTGATTAAATATTGAGCCAGGGAAAAGGTAATCAAATTAGCCTATGAAATAAGCCCACGGAAAATGAAATTACTGCTCCCAATAACGGAAGCAGCCTGCTCTGGACAAGGCTATTTAAACGAAACCGGAAACGATAAGGGCGTCGCTCCTGCTTTATCTCATCCTCTCTGGTACCCAAACGACGTGAGGCAGTTGAGGCAGTTGAGGCATCATGTTGAGAAATAATCGTGTTGTTATGGTGGACTTCAGTTCTAAATGCCTGTATAGGCCGAGCCATATATATGAGCCCCGTGTACAGTAGTGTTCTGTAATAATAATGTTACTATGGCATAGATGCATTAAGTAAAAGTAAAGGTACCCCCCTCCCAGGCTTGTCAACTTTCAAAGAGCTGCGCAGGCGCAAGTGCGTCCCAGCTGTCTGTTGACAAATGCGACCAAGGATAGCCGTGTCCCCTTTGCGATGTCGTAGCCAAGAGGAATAAAATGTAATTTCACAAGGTTTCGTCGAGGTAGCAAGGTATCAGGTGGAATCTACATGAAGTTGTGAATCTGGTGAGCACTTGAAATGGATATCTTACGGAATGCGAGCAGCTTGAAAAAAATCATGTATCATCAGGAGAGGCAGGCAGCAGTTCAGCGCTAGCTGAGTTAGCATTGCACCTAGCTAGATAAAGTTAGCTAGGTTGGCTATAAGTGGATGGTTTGGCTATCTGGCTTGCCAAATCCCACCCCGACCCCCGAGGGCCTTCTCCTGGGGTGAGTAAGTTATTGTTAAATAGCCCCGTACCTGTGATTTAAATGGTCCCAGGCACGGGTTAGTCAGCAAAACGGGTAGTATAACATTCGCTCATACAAGCTAGCAACTTGGCTAATGGTAACATGTCGCCCAACCTAAATATTGAAATTGCCAGCTTACAGCTAGCTCGTTAGCAACTTGTTATTTTAAGTTAACTTTTCACTAACTGTAGTCTTGTTGGTAGTGTGGCGTAGTCAGTAATACACCGTGGGGCTTTCCGAGCCTCTAAATCGGTTGCCATTATTAATAACGTTAGCTAAATTGATTGGTTGTGTGTCTCAGGAGGGACACACAACCATTATTTTTTATTAGACGCTCCATAAATCTCATTCTGTTCTGCCTTCCACTGATATGCTTTCTATAATCTCCCCATCTAGCTACATATTCTACTCTATGGTAAATTATATTTACCTCTATCTTCTAAACTGCTGAACAGAAAACCTGCTGAGTTAGGAAACTGAGCCAGGCCCAGCAAATCTGCTCAATTCTTGCACTATTTTACTTATTCTGTCCTTTATAATTATCACTGAACAAATATGTTGCTGAATAGTGAAATGGAGAAATGACAACATATTTGACATGTAGGGCAATATAGACTTGCTATGGTATGCGTGAGAGAACTGGTATGACCTGATTTCTCTCCTACATCACATGAGATGGACTTCATAAGCTAAATGAATCTGACTGGTCTGGCAGTCAGTGTACTCAACCAAGTGGCTGGCCTCAGCCTTGGTCTTTCAGATTGTATGGATACTAGCTCCTAAGGGCGTTCAGTTCAAATGGCTGGCCACCACCTGCAATGGAATGGCTCTAGATTGGGTTATGCAAGGAGTGTGCTTCTACCTATACAATGCAAAAGGCTGTATGTTTATGTTTTGGTCCACCGCTCTCTTGCGGCTTCAGCCCAGCCATCACCTGACTGACTGGGCCCACTGCCGGCCTGCACAGTCAGTTTGACTGATAAACCCTCTAGTCTGGTGAAAGTCTGTACTATTATCTGCCATTCTAGGATGCCCATGAATAATTTAGCAGGGCTTCTCATCAGGGAAAGAACAGAGGGAGAGCACAGCGAAGAAACCTAAGAAGTCTTTCCATGACTGCAGCAGTGTCAGGGCTGAACTGTTTGTTAGTTTAAGTAATGCCAATCCTGCTCTTTTTTGTGCTCTGCTTGCTGCTCCTGCTCTGCTTTATTTTTATTTATTTTTGGAACTCAAATTGACAAGTCAAGTTGTTTATTTCTGGTTAGCCTAATCTTTTCATCGTCCGTTCATTGCTAATTCTAAACACATAAAAACGAGACTGAAATGTGAGGTTCTTCATTTTGTCCTGTGTCCACATGAAGCAAGCAAACAAAATTATTATGGCATTAAGTCATACTTCATATTGCCAGCAACATGAAGGAGTGGCTTGAAATAAAGACTAGAAATGCATTTGACGGGTGATGAATATTGATTTATTTTTTCTTGCTAGCAGTTGTGTGCTGGCTGAACAAAAATTGAAAACTGTACATTTCAGAAACACTGACTGTTAAGTCGGATAACCCAAAACCGACTTACACCAGCAGTACAAGTAAGAATAACCTGTAAAAAAAAAAAATGCAGACACATTTCGACATTGCTGACTGGTTTATTTACTTTGCGTGTGTATGTGTGTGTGTGTGTGTGTTTTAGGCCTAAACTGAAACCATGCTGAAGTGGTTTTCCAGTGAGGAGGGAGGGCCTGGCTCTGGAGTAAGTAGACATGTGTGTGGGCATGTGCTTATTTTGCATTCATTTTTTGTGGTCACATTGTAATCAGTAGCCTGTGTCTGGTGACCAGTGTTACGGCGCTGCCGACAGCCGTCAAGTTTCCGATGACTTATCTTTCCGAATATGATGTGCATTTGTTGGATAACATATTTTATGGGAGACACTTCCCAACATGTTTCCATTGAACTGTTGTAGGTCCATTAAAAAACCACTGGATGTAATGACTACACACCTGGAAAAAACACTTTTGCACTAAAACTGAGATTGTTGAATAGAAACATTGTGTGTCTATAATTGAAACAAATTGTTGCTATAGTAACAGATTCATGCCTGGGTCAGCTACACTATACATAGTTTGGAGTAAGGCTTGTCTCAATCATCATTTGTTGCAACAAGAATTGATCAACCAAAAATCAATACATCCCAAAGGAAGACTGCTGATTTTAGTCAATATACAGAAAGTCAACATCTGTTTCCATTAGATCTTTCATAATATTTTCTTGTGCAACCTTGCTATTGTCAGTCTAATTGGGTCCAGGGGAAAACCAGCTAATGCCTCTCAATCTGTTTCAGGCGCAAATAGAGAGGAATTAGGTAGACTGCTGAGCACAGGGCTTTGACCCAGAGAATCAGAGCTCACACTTCCTGCGAGGGGGCACCGCTGCTGTAGCTTAAATCCCCCTGCATCCCCATCCCCCACACTTATCTACAGACTATACGCACACTTCTATTAGTCTTTGCTAGGAACACAGTACTTGATCAAATCACTCAAATCATTCCTAACCTTTCCACACCTATGCCAGTTTTGGGAAATTTTGCACTTCAACAAGAAAATGCACCAGAGATTCAATCTAGGATTCAGCAGTTAAGCCTTATAACAAAAGCTAATAATCTGAGTTGGTACAAGAACAACATCCCTTGTCTTTATTATTATCTACTAGTCCCTCTCTACTAATCCCACATTCACTCCTTTCTATCACTCTCTTCCTGGCTCCAGTCTTTGCAACAAAACAACTATTATGTGTAGCCTTTACCTTAATCTAACAAGAGGATTTTTGTTTTGAATTCCATTCCACCACTTAGCAACTCTTGTTCCGCTGGACAGCCACTGGAAATGCAGGTCAAATCCAACCCCTGTTCCTAGTATATCACATTTCAGGATGTCTTTTAAGGCTGTACAAGGGCCACAAATTGTTTAATTTAAATTCTGTATAATCCTCTGTTTCCCCACTACACACACACACACTCAAATACACAGACTCTTAACTCCATCCTGTCTCCATCCCCCCCCTCCAGGCCCCAGGCTCTCCCCAGGAGGCTGGTGGTGGTGGAGAGACTGCTTTAGCAGAAGTGATGGAGCGGCTAGCCCAGAATGAGCAGCTGGTGGCTCAGCTGAAGGAGATGATCCGGGAGAAGGACGCTGCGCTGCGCACCAAAGACGACCTGCTTAAGGTGAGGCCAGCTCTGCCTCTGTCTCCATAGGTACCTCCTATACAGGTGTACTGATTTACAGGCAACTACTAATTGAAAGGGGAAACAGACATGATGTGCATTGCTGAAGTGTTTGGCCTCTAAGAACTGCCAGAACAGCATAAATACACTGTGGCATCATCTCGTCTTAATGCTGCAGAGTTTTGACACTATGCTTCCGGAAGAAGTTCTGTCATTTGGTGTTTTGTTGATTCTGGAAAATGCTATCTCAGGCACCAGATAAAATCTCCAAAATTTCCCACTTCAGTCAAGTGTTCAGCTAAACTGTGGTCTGGTGAGTCAGTGTTTTGTATGCCCTTTAAAGCATTAAGTGATCACTCATGCCTGGTGAATAAGGGTATTATTATCATTTTGTAGGAGACCACTCCAGTCAGGATGTAAATACTTCAACACATGATGAAAGTGTTCAATCCAAACGGTTTTGTATTTGTTGATTTTTACTTTGCCCACAGCCTAAAACCATGGCAGGAAAAGGCACCTGCTTTTGCTTTCAGTATCTTTTGAGTCTTTCATGTAGTATTTCCTTTACTAGCTATTTAGTCTAAATTCAACTGCAGCTGCTTTTGTTGAGAATTGTCACCAAACCACCATGTTGACATTAAAACATGAACCGCCCCTACACTGAAACCATGCACAGTAGTCCTTGAGGTTTTTCATGAGCCCAGTCTTCCTCATTTGTGGTTGTGGTTTTCGCCTGCCTGAAAGGGATTTGTATCTGACAAATAAGCTGCATAATACAACGCAGCAAGGCAAACTTGGTCACATGAGAGTTATTCAGAAATAGTTCAAATTGTTGGAGGGCTGTTTCTGGTAGTCATTGGTTATGATCATCCAATAAAAATCCAGATCTAGTTAACTATTAAACTTGTACATCAAAGTCCACTATACAGTAAAGACAGGAATGTGAGAGACACGGTGCTTAGAGAGGGCTTAACAGTGGGTCAGTCTCTTGGAGAAATACTGGATAAAGACATTAAAATAAATGAATCGCAACATCATCCTCAATATGTTTTAGTGTTTCACTTTGTGTAGCCTGCCCTATTTTACGTTACATTGTCAATCAGGCAATCAAATCAACTCACCTTGTACTGAAGCGGGTCCATGAAAGTGATATAGAGTTTTTGGCCTTTGGACACTGTCATTATAAAGATCACTCCATAATGCATTAACAAATTCAGGTAGCTGACATTTTATTGGCTAAGCTTCAAAGAAATTGATTGTTTTTAGCCATATGTATTTTTTTTTAGACCAGATGCAAAGATTTTGGAGTGTTTTGACCTTATCAGAAAGTATGAAGTTCTTCTCTGTGGCAGAGCTGTTTTTAATGAAGATGTGAGATTCTTGTGAACATGGAGAAATTCTCACCCCCTTAACAACAGAATTTTTTATTTTTCATCATTAGAACCAAGATGTCCAAATTCAGATGATCCTGTATTTATCCTTTGTGTGTTTGGGCTATGATCTTTACAGATATCTGGAGTGAAACCATGAAACAAACTGTTTTGGCTTAGAAGCCACATTTTGGGAGAGCAGAAAGTGGCACATTTGGCTTGTTTAAATGTCTGGCAAATTAAAACCATCGAGGGCATTTCTGCTCCACTGCAGGCCATTATCACACTATTGGTCACACCTCACGCTGCTGAAGTGCACTTTCCAGCAGCATCTCCTCTGAATTTCTCATAAGCACTGCCAGTGCACAAAGCGGTGGGATCGACAACCTAAGTGTTTGAACTAAAGGTGAAGAGAGTATTGTCTGTGCCTCAGGTGGAGAAGGAGGCATGTGAGACCAAGCTGTCGAAGCTGCGTCTGCAGAACAAGGCCAAGGTGACCTCACTGACCGCACAGCTGGAGGAGCTGAAGAAACAACAGGGGGGCCAGGATACTCCCACCCACAGCAAGAAGGTACAGAAAAGACACACAGACACGTTTGTATTAATGTACCTGTGAGGACCTGCACTAACTACATTCATCCCCTAACACCTATTCCTCACCACTACATACCTCATCTTAACCCCTACACTGATTTAAACCTAATTCTAACTCTAACCTTAACCCTAAACTAAACTTAACCTTAATCCTTACCCTAAAGGCGGCAGTATATTTGCAACAAAGTCAAACTTGCCCAGAATAGAAACACAATCGAACATGAGGATGACGATTAAAGGGGTAACCATAACCTAGAGAAACCAGAAATAGCAGTGACCAAAATTCAAAGAATAACCGACGACTGCAGTGAAAGAGTGACAAAGGCGGCTGAGTGAATATGAGGATTTAGAAGCCTTCTGACCACTCTAAAAGATAGCCTCTAAAAAGCTCAGCAAGCCTAACCTCAAAACGATTCACTTTGAAAGAGTTGACCACGGAGATAGCACAGAGATGGAAACAAAGGCAATGAACCAGAAAAGGAAACAGAGATGCTTTACCGCAACCAATCACAGGATATTTTAGCCCAACTGCAGATGGTAACACCGTGAGGGCTGGTGTGTGAAGAATTTGACTATTTTTGCCAGCAAAGTTGTGCACACTACAGAATCCGAAGCAAATGTGGCACTTTGTTTTTTTCCCGCAAACATGTTGTTTTGTTCATACAAACTGGAATTTGCTTTCCCAGCAAAAATGCCATGGCCTTAACCTAAATGTAATCTAAATGTAATTCTATCCTTGACTCTAAACCCAAGTCCTAACCCTAACCTTAACATGAACTCTTATCATAACCTAAACTGGCAAAATGTCCTCGCTCTACAGGATTTTCCTCCGCTTTCTATCCCTGTGAGGACATTGGCTCTTCATGAGTGTAGAAATGCAAGAACACACACATTTTAGTGTTGTTGTCTGTTTCCCTGTAGGGAGCAGCAGATGGTGAGCACGCCAGTCGGGGGAAGATTGTCTTGCTGAAGAAGAAGGTAGAGGAACTGGAGCAGCAGCTCGCCCAAAGAGAGGAGGAACTGGAAAAAAAGGTACAGTATCTTCATGTCTACTCTTCAGAGCAAACGGAGATAGGCCTGTCTCCCGTATGAGCTATTGTTTCCCAAATACGTTGTTGCCTTTATGGATCCCTAAGTATGGTGTTGAACCCGTGTCACGCAAAATTCTCCTGATTTACAGATCTCAATATGGGTTCAGTGAATTGTCAGCCACCAACTGCCTTTTATTGCAAAATGGAAAAAGCACCAGATCTGTTGGACTGCCTGGGGCACTTCAACTGTCCTGAAGTCAACCCAGTGTCATTACAAAACACACAGAACTTTGTTAACCTCATAGCATTTCATTGAAGCTTTTTAAATATAAGCAACATTTTCCCTGTCCTGTGTTTTTCTAGCCAGCTACATGGATAAGGAGGGCAAATGTCCTCTCTGTAGGTATGCCAGGAATGTGTTGGCATAGGATTATCTTCAAGGTGCCCTCAGGCAACAGACAAACAGGTGTTTCAATAGCTTTCTCCACAGCAGCGTGGTTTGTGAGAGTCAATATCCTGTGCTGCACAGCTCTCATTTCCTCAGGTATCCATTGACAGAGTGAGAGGCATTGAAAAGTTTCTATGTGCGCTTAAATGTGCACGTTTCTCTCTAACCGTGTGGGTGACTCCTATTTCTTCTAGAGGAAGGAGGTGGAGGCGCAGCGGGAGCGAGGTGAGGAAATGGACAGTATGCTGACAGAGAGGGACAGGAAGCTGGCAGAGAAAGAGGCCTACATTGTCCATTTGCAAACAGGCATTGCAGGAGATCAACCCATCACACCTGCACCCCAACAACAGGTCAGACTTCTCTGAAGACTGGTGTGAACTCCATCTCACAATACTTCACTGCAAACATCTTGCATTCCCATTCAGAGGATAACAACAGTCCCAGTCATTTAAGTTCAACCCAGGAGGGAGTAATACATTCTTGTTGGGTATCCACCTTCGTTTGAAGTATATTATCAATCCAGTCATTGATGTTCTGCTCTGTACCTGTCCAGGCTACAGAGGAGCTGCTGGTGCAGAGCCTGACGAAGAAGGTGGGAGAAGCAGAGGAGCGCTACAGTTTGCTTAAGGAACAGACAGACAGCCTCAAAGAGCTTCTGGCCACAGAGAAGGACCAGTACAATCAGAAGGAGAACATGTACAAGCAGAACGTATGTTTCCAAAGCACTCCTCAACTGTTACACACTAGCTTATTTATTTGACATGATGTCTGCATTTCTTAGTATGCAAGTTTCCAACAGAGACTCTGTAGCCATCTTTTGTCTACATACAGCAAATGCTTATTCTGTTCATTTCAGATCCAGACGTTCAAAGACATAATTCTGCAGAAGGATAACCAGCTGATGGAGGTCAACCAGATGCACGAACAGGAGCTCTTCAAGCTGGCGGCAAAGTCTGATGCCAGTGCTGACTTGGAGCAGGTAGTAAGAACACTGGAATGGATGGCTCATTAGAGGAGGACCCACAGCTGCCAAGGAGGTTATGTTTCCTCCCTTTAGTTTGTTTGTCTCTCTGTCAGCAGGTTATCTCAAAAACTTACTTGGATATCTGTGAAATTTGGTGGGCAGATAGGCCTTGGGCCAAGGAACGATTGGTCAGATTTTGCTGGTGATAATTATGAAACTAACAGAGATAGAGACTTGACTCCAAATCCCACAAAATCATTTCAACCTAAAATTTAAGTGATAAGAATGATGTCTTTCAGGTGTAACAGCAAATTGGAGAATTGTTTAGCATTGGCGAAGGTATGGGCGTCCTCTAGTCATTTGGTTTTTTTTTAAATTATTATTATCCCCTACTTTGTCAATTGCCTTGGCCATGTGTGGGCAAAGCGATGGTAATTCCACCTGTACTGTAACTGCAGCTCAAGGATTGAATTCTACTAAAAGCAAACTATAAAGATTGCCTTACCACAGTCAAGTTACTACTATATGCGCCAGCATAACATTTAAAAACATTGTCACATGACATCACATTTAGTATCACTGAATTTGTGTGATAGTGTTGAGGTTTTTTGCAGTGGACCATGTGTAACACAGAAAGTTCATTGTGTTCAGCGTATATGTTTTCCTCTCCTCCTCAGCTTCTGAAGGCTCTGAAACAGAAGCTGCATGAGAAGGAGGAGGTGCTGCTGGGTAAAACCCAGGTCATTGACGTTCTCCAGGGAGAGGTGGATGGCAGAGACCAGCAGATAAAGGTCAGGCAATACACCCACTCACTCCTTTCTCCACCTTAACCACCCCTGTCCTCTTTGTGGTGATGTGTTCCACTCTTAATCAAGCTTAAATAGAGCATCTGCCCTTTATGTATATAATAGCAAGTCTTTCACTCTTCTAATATCAAGTCAATCACAATTTTTGGCCCAATGTCTATATAACTTTTGGTTTCTCCATTTTCCCGCCTCTTCATCTCCCCCTCTTCCTGCAGGAGCTAATGGAGCGGGTGCGCCGGCTACAGGTGGAGCGAGAGAGCCTGGAGTCCAAGCTGGAGGCAGAGAAGCATGTGATGCGGGCGCAACTTCGCGACCTGATGGCGAAGCAGCAGGCGGAGGTGAAGCGAATGACTGAGCAGCATCAGGCACAGATGGCCCAAACCCAGCAGGATCTCCTGGGGCAGCTGGAGGAGCTGAGGAGGGCGACGGTGGCAGCACCTCCTGCCAACCAGCAAGCCTCAGGAAGTGGAAACGTGCCCTCTGATTCAGCCTCCGTCCAAAGGCTGGCTGAGCTGGAAGGTTGGCTGCTGTCCTCTCACATCATCAGTCTCTTTATTGATTATTCAGTCTTACTGCTCCCTGGAAAGCAAAAATAAATTTCAGGATGATCAAGGATGCAACTAACTGCTGATCAACTAACTGATCAGCAGTTAGTTGCATTTGAGTACTGACCTGAAACTATGAAGGAGTTTTGTGGAGGAGGATACAGACAGAAATTCTCAACTCAAGTCTATCTTTTTTTTAACCAGCCAGCAAGTTTTTTGACAACTCTTTATTTGAAAATTTTATGGAATCTCTTTAGAAAGTTTTGGTGGTCGTTTATCCACCTGTATACTTGGATATCACATTTTCATAATTTTCATCAGACTCATTTTTTTCTCCTTTTTTTGTGCAGCTCAAGCAAAGCAAAAAATGGAGGAGGCCAGCAAATCAGAGGCCAAATTCCTGAAAATGAAAGCCTGGTCCAAAACTCGAATCAGACAGCTGGAGGAGGAGTTGAAGAAAAGCCAGGTGAGATTTGGAACTTCTGAGACGTTATTTAGTGTCCTGCCCAGGGGTGCACATTTTATTTTCAAAATCAATTTTCACTCACGTTAACAAATGGAACATTGGACATAAATTATAAAAATAAAAAGTTGTTCCTAAAATCCATTCAAATCATGAAACATCACTGGCCCAACTGGAGCAGAAAGGTGGCCATGATCTGAAAGCACAAATTCATAATGAAATTATAGAGTCTGCTGTTAAAAACGGGCTTTTAGACCCATTTAAAATACGTTTACCTTGTTCCTCTTAGGCTGGAGGTGCCCCGCCTGACCTGACGGCCCTGCGGAGCCGCATCATGGAGCTGGAGGAGGAGAGAGAGGAGAGCCTCTGGAAAATGGAGCAATATGAGGACCTCAAAGCCAAGAACGGTACCACAGCTAAACATGAGTGGTTGCTGTTTCACAGCCTTTGCAAATACACCAGCATTAGCTAGCTCTTAGCCAGCGTTGCTGTTTGCCCTCTCCATTTCAGTGTATATCGTTTACTTAAAAGGTTTTACTGAGTCACACATTTTTTATTAAATGATATTTAAGTCTTTGTGGTTGTACATCCTCGTAGCTTTGGACCCAAAATGAACATATTTGTCTGAACATTGTGTACCTGATGTGCGCTGCTAGATGTACTGGAGGCTAAGCTGGTGGTGTACGAGGAGCAACAGAGGACACTGCAAGCCGACCTGGAGCAAGTCACCAAGAGAGCTGCCTCTCAGGTCGGGGGTCCAAGTCCTTTCTAAATACCGCCTCTGTCAGTGTACAGCTGATGAGATGCCACATTGGAAAGCATGCTTATTTTTGTTCTGCTGTCCCTCCTTCCCCTCCCTCCCTCCGGCCACAGGCAAGTGAGTCAGGCAGTGCTGATGACACCCAGAGCCAGGTGCTGGAGTGGCAGGAGATGGTAGCTGAGGCGGTAACCGCCAGGGACCGGGCCAGGGAGGAGAAGGCTGCCATGGTCCTCCGCATCAGCCACATGGAGGAGGAGAGAGAGGGTAAGGCCACCACTAGAGGGTGACAAACACATTTAAATGTTAAATTGACCAAGTAGGAAGAAATCAACTGTTCAAGTGGCTTATTGCAACTCGGTAGAGTGATTATCAGGGCCAGAATAAAGCAAAAAACATGGAACTATACATAAAGGATTTTCGAAGAAGAGAGTCAAGTGGAATTTTCCCATTAAATTTCTAAGGAAACTTGAAGTTTGGCTGTTAAAGGACTGATGTTCAGTGCCTGTGACTGTCGGCCATCCCAGTGTTCAGTTGATTCCAATCTCAGCTCCACATCTCCTCCCATCCCAGTGGACAGAGAGAGGCCATCCCAATTGCTAGCAGCACACACCTAGTTTCTTTTTTTGTGTTCTACATTCAACCCTTCATATTTTGTCATTTATGAACTGAGAAATCATCATTAATAGCAATGAGAACTTCTCATTCTCATCATTGAATCTCAGTTTATTTCATAACTCCATTTTATTTTGTATTTTTTTTTATATTCAGTAGAGCTGCAGCTGCATTTATTTATTTTCTCCTGAAAGAGGCAGCAAGATTTACAGTTGTCTTTTATTTGCAACGTGCCCTCTGTTGTCTAAGCATGACTCTTTTTTGTTTTTGTTGTGTTTTTGCCCCGTCCTCACCGTTTCCACCGTTGTCTTTGGGGAGCGTTTGGTTGGCCCTGTGCTGCCTCCCATCTCCTGGACGTCAGCCCCCACACCCCTTCTCCAGCCCCTGCTTCAGGGATGGGGGCAGCCACGCAGAACAGTTTCCCATCAGTTTTGTGCATGCAGGCTCCTCCCAACCCCCAGTGCAGGTCTTGCTCACTGTACTGTCTGCAGTTTCCCTGAATTGCCTTTGCCTCGGGTAAACTACAGGCAGTGCAGTGGCGGCCTGCGCTTTAGTCTGCCATTTTATTTCTCCTGTCTGCCCTTCTCTGATATTGTAGTTCCTCCTTTCCATTCCTTCCTCCCTCCTGTTCCCTCTCTTACACTCCCTTCTTATCTTTCTTTGATTTCTTATGTGACCACACTAAAGCCAGTATTTTGGAATAATACATCAAATTTATTGAAATAACATGTTCATGTTTCTACGGTGGTGGGATGGCTAGATTTGCACTAACCATGGGAAGAGGACTAACGTGTAACCCCTTCAAAGTGGTCAGCCTGACTATGTAGAGAGTCTATGCCTAGTGTCATGTGATCAAATACAACATCAAATTTAAGATTTTAAAAAATACGTATATAGGCTAAGAGTGCAGGAGGTATGAGTGTATTGAACTTCACCCACTAAGTAATAATCTCAGTCGTGCCATAACATTTTCAGTTGCCTCTGTGCTTTCAGTTGCTGCTGCTGATAATGTTCGCTTGATACAGCCCTTTTCAAATGGTGTATGAAGTTTTAGCGGAGTAGGACTTACTTCAACAGAGATTCATTTTGAGCAATGAACAATTTCAGTTAAAAAGATGGGAAATCATCATATTTGAGTGGTAAATACAACTGGGAACATGAATCTTTTGTGATACCCGAGTTGCCGAGGTGTGACTTTTATTATGTTTCAAGTTTTTTTCTATAGACCTTTATCACAAGCATGTCTCAATGGACTACAGAGAATGAGCCTAACTAGATCCAACTGATCAACAGTTACTTATATAAAAGATGTCTAAAAACATGTTGACTATATACAAAAATTCTTGGCTAATATATTAATTTAAGCATCAAGTACAGGCCTGATGTGCATTTACTCCTCGTTATGATGCTGCAGCACAAAATGGCTCTGTACAGCTTAATACCAAAACTAAAATGACAGGCACTACCAACTGTCGTCGTTACAGGGTCCATTATGTTATCTCCCACCAAAAGCTCTTGAATGTGCCGTAAGCCATAACTTGGAAGTAGGAGCTCATGAGGTGCACTTGAAGGCAGCGTCAGTTCTGAGACAAAGGGGTAATTTTGACTGTTTGGTTCAATTCATCTCACCATTCGATTTGTGAAAAAAATAGAAAATGCCCATCTCTAATCAAAATTCTGACGGTCTGCATCGTAGTGAAACATGAATAACAAATTAAAGTATTCAGCTGACCTCACTTTATGAAAGGCTGAAGAATCATGCTTTGGGTTTCTGTACTTTGGGTCCTTGATTTGACACAGTTCTACTGCACGGTTGTGTTGCTCTCTCTCTCTTGAGTGCCATTCACAGGCACAAATAGAAGAAAACCCTCTGGAAACCAGAGGGATTCCACTTCCAAGATAGTTGAGCTAAAGTTGAACTGTTTTGGTGCAACTAAATGCAACTCATGTCTCTCCTGCTCTTACGCCTGTCGTGGTCAGTGTAGGTGAGCTGGAGCAGACAACAATCTCAATCATTGTGTTTCAATTCTGATGTGTTATATTATTGAAATGAATGATCATCTTCTTGGAATTGGCTCTACTCTGCTTCATACTCCTTCGTTCTACATAATTACACTGTATGTATATTTGTCAGTTATGTTGCATGTTCTAAAGGCTAATTTTTACCATACAGTTATAACACTAATGGTACATGTTTAGTGATTTTGAATAGAGCCCGTCCCTGCTTGCACAGCTTGCTTGTTTTGATCTTACCTACACTGACCACTACACACAAGCCTAACCCGCTGACATCCTTTCCTTTTCTGCCCCACTCCTTGCTTTGAGCTACCCCTTCCTCCCTCCCCTACACACCGATATCTGCCTGTTATCACAAAACGGATGGGAACACGTTTTGTTCATATCGCTGTTACTTAATCAATTTGGCATTGCCCCGCTTGCACCGTATGCTGCTAAATGACTGAATAGCCAAATGAAATTAAAAGCACTGCAAGATTGCCCTCAAATATGTCCCTGTCCAGTTTCAGACTAAATGAATGTCTGTCCAATCTCTCTATTGAAGATAGAGGAAGATTGTGGTGAAATGTTTGCTTTAAATATGATTTTGAGTCATGAAAATCACCCTCACCTCCCTCCCACAGCCACTTTACTCCCTGTCTCCCACGTGTTTGAATGCTGCCTATTTTCTCTTGCAATGCCGTTTAGGTGTGCATGGCTCTGACCAGAATGCTGCTTTTGGAAAGTCTTGACCCATGTACACATACATACACACCGTCATGTCTACACAGGAGTGTACAAATATGTATGGAGTGTGGAGTGCCTTTCTGTCTCTCTTCTTGTCTCTTCTCCATTCCTGTTTCTCTCTCTCTCTCTTCCTCTTCTCACAATCTGTCTGTTCTCTCTTGCTCTCTCTTCCCTGTTGAGTGAATCATTTGTCTCTCACAAAGTTTATTTGTAGTGTTGAGAGTGCTTTCCTATCTACCCCCTCTCTTCGCCACAACCAACATCACGTATCCCTTCACTCTTGCCATCCTCTCTCCATCTCTGTCGTCCTTTCGCCAAACCATCTCTTCCTTCACTCTGCCCCTCCTCTTTCCAACCCCTTTTATACCGACACCCCCAACCCCCACCCATAAATACATCTATGATCCAACCCAACCTTCCCGTTCCCCTGTGGCACAAAACTGATTGAGGATGACTGGTTCTTTCCTGGCTGCTCCGATCCAGCGCTGGCCAGCCGGCAGCAGGAGTTGGAGGAGGAGCTGTCCCAGGCCCGGGGGCTCAGCCAACACAGGGCCAAGAA